>JAHLJT010002406.1:113670665-113942225 GCA_031308135.1 Acheta domesticus | reverse complement strand
GATTGGTTTATTGTCCTTATTTAACCTTGTAATTTTTATAATTGAAGGGTGTTGCGATTTTAAAACTTCTTTTATGCCGTCTTCGGAAATTGATATATGCAGATTTTTGAAAACAACTGAGTATTTATTATTTGCGGAATCTTTATACGTGTGGAAGCTTATTTGTGAATGTATTAAGTATTTTACAATGTTCCTATAGTCTGTTGCTGAACTTGAATTTATTTTAATTTTATTGTTTTTAACATCTGTAACGAAATTTTTGGTAACTTTGGTTTTGAGTTCATTTATGAAATTGCTGACGTTAGGAATGTTGGCTACATAAATGGGTGGAATTCTGTTAGCTGGAATTATCTGGTCGTTGCACGTTTCTTTGAGATATGGAAATCTGTTGCTTTCAGGGCCTTCACCGACTTCACCAAGTTCGCCGAACATGTTTCTAGTGGGTACATTATATTCGTAATCAGTGGATAATTTGGAATTTTCACCCGCTCTTTCACTTGAACGATTGATTTTCTTGTTTTCGGTTTCACTTTCACTGTCACTAACACTCACTGACCTTTTGTTTTGTTGATGTGGGACAGGAGCTGGCGGTTGAGTCCCGTAGAACGCGTTGTGCTGAGTCAAGGCTTGGTTGACGATGCCCTCGCCGTTGAGTAGAGCTGGCGAGGCTGCGTTGCTGGTGTCCATATCTACGCTGGTTTCCAAGAAGGTCAGCTCTGAATGCCCTTCTTGGTTGATGTCTGCATTGTGCAGGGTGTATAGGGCTTGGCTAATTGCCTGCCCTGTGGATGAGTCTATGGCATATGCCATAGAAGCTTTGCACTGTTTGTTTGAGTAGAAACACTAGGTGTAATATCACTTATAACACTTGGTGTAAATTACAGCACGTTGTCGGTTATGCGGAGCGCTAGAGAGCAGGTCCGCACCGCTCGGTGTCTCGTGCTGGAATGCGCTCTGCTCTAGAGAGAAATTGGTCGCTAAACTGTTCACGAGCGGGTGTTTACAATTGTAGCAACTTGTGAGAAGGTGAAACATCTCTCAACACTTTCAGTTCAACGTTGGTTTTCGTAAATGAAGTTTCCAAACGAAGAAAAACTCGATGCTGTTCTTATTTACGGTGAGTGTGGAAGGAACGCAAAGCAAGCAGTGGGAATCTACGCGAAATGGTATCCGAATCGGAAGCGTTTGTCAAAAAAATCTTGGTAAGAATATACCAACGTCTGCTGTCAAGCGATGACTGGAATTCAAAAACATGTGAAAGAGCGAAACCTGCTACCGGTGAGGACAAGGCAGTAGATGTGATGGCATGTGTGGCTGCAAACTGCCATGTGAGTTCGCGAGAGATTGCTAGAGACTCAGGTATAAGTCGGAGAAATGTTCTTCGTATACTTCACCACGGTACAAATTCCATCCTTACCACGTTAGCCTTCACCAGCAGCTGCATGAAGGTGATTTTCAACAACGTGTTCAATTTTGTAGATTTATGCTTATGTCACTGAGAGACGATAAAACATTCTTAAACAGAATACTTTTCACCGATGAAGCGACTTTCAGAAACCGCGCATAGGTAAACCTAAGAAACACGCACTATTGGGCGACGGAGAACCCAGTAGGGAACCCAGAACCCAAAGTGGATCCGTCAAGTGGAAAATCAGCGGCAGTGGAATGTGAACGTCTGGTGCGGGGTAATTGATAATTTTACCATCGAGCCATACTTCATTGAAGGAAAAATGACAGGTCAAGTATATTCTAAATTCCTGAAAGAGACCTTGCCAACGTTGCTACATGAAGTTCCCTTGGAGTTGTGTCTTGGCATGTGGTATCAGCACAACGATTGCCCTGCACATTCTGCTGAAGTGTCAAGGGCAGTTCTAAATTAAACATTTGCAGGTCGCTGGATAGGAAGAGATGGTGCAGTGAAATGGCCACCTCGGTCCCCGATCTCACACCACTCTATTTCTTTCTGTGGGGAACTTTGAAAAATAGAAGAATGTACTACCATTCTATACATTTTTAGTATGCCATTCTAATTACAAAAGTACAATATTTTTTTACTTTCTGCCTCATTTATTATAGTGTGTCTACAGTATAGTATAGAAAATATTCAATTCCCGTGATAAATTTGTGACAAATTAAATTAATTTTTGATTTGTTCATTAAATTTAATTAATAAAAATTGTCACTTGCAGGATTTCGGACTGTTCCACGTCGGAATCACTTCACGACCCTCAGTCGTGTGCATTGCTGACTCGCGAAGTCGAGGACAAACCTTGAAAGTTAGAAAGATAGCATCTGGCTACAAGGAATGTCACACGCACTTTCCGTATACAAGGAAAAAGTCTAAGGAACGTGTGCATCCGCGTCTATTACGTGCTACTTGACATAATGTATTTTGCGAAAGTCTCTCTTCAAATATTAACAATATACTTCCATTTAAAAAAATAAAGTTGCGTATATCTTCGCGAAAACGACATGTGTTATTTCCCCCACCAACCGCTACAAATTGACGCAAACGCAAACTGGATTCCGATACCTCAAACAGTTTCGGAAATATTTGCTGTGGCCAACTTAGGTGCCCCACCCGGTATATATAAGTGTCGAAACGATTAGTGCAGTACATTGTGGCAATGTGTAGTTACAGATCGGACGGGAACAGGTGCCACGGTCAAAGTCGTGTCGTGGACGCTCGAGTTCACAATTGAAGTGTTAAACGAGCAAGTGCGACGGCCAAGATGAGGTAGTGCGCGAGAGAGACCGCGAGACTGTATTGTTGCATGTCGGTGGACGTAAGTTTAAGGACGCTCGTGCGAGCGCCGTAAACATGGTGCCAGGTGCAAGCGCCGAACAACAATCGGTCGGCGGGCATCGAACTTTATGGAAAATACCAGTGGTAGAAGTCGGCTCATTGTGACTGCGTCAGCGAGTGAGCGACGTCTAGTCGGGGGGAGCTGTAATGATCTGGGATCATTTCAATATTATTTAGAAACAGTTTAGTGAAAAAGACCTAGTGAAGCTGGACTGAGTATACAAAACAGGGACTATGTATGGTAAACGTAGTATAGAATAAACAAGTAACGGCAGTGTCGCGTGTAAATAGTACTTTTTGACTGCATAAACGCCCGAAGAAAAATGGATTTGTGCATCAACGTTCGATAGCGCAAATTTAAAGAAGAATTATAAAGCTTATTTCAACAAAAACGGACCACGTGTTGCATTGTTTTAGCAATTATTAGAAAATGCAAAGTCGACGAAAAAGTTCCAGTGAACAAGCGAGTGTTACAATTTGTGACGTCAGTCGAAACCAAATTAATGTTTCTTCAAGATTACGGCAAAACTGAAGAATTATAATAGACTAGACATTACGAGGCTGTAAAGGAGAATTTAGGGAAAATTATGAATGTAATACCGAAAATTTAGGACACTGGGTAAGAACGTAAATACAATCACAATAAATCGAATTCACAACTTGGAATTAAAGCAAAATAATTGACGAAATACGTAGTCATGAAAAGTAATATTAAGCTGTGAATTAAAATGTTTCGGCATAATAAGACACAGAACTTCGAATTAAAGAACAAAAAAAAAGACAGTGAGAGTTTTTAAAGAATTCAGAACGTTGTAACACAACAGGAAAACGTGAACCGGACGAAATGTAATTATTTCGTAGGTGACTAAACAAGGCAAGAATAGCGGCGAGTCTATTTTGTTTGAACTCGAGACTATAAGAAGTCCGGACAACAATGGTCGTCAGATTCGGTGGAGTGTTTGCAGAGCACGCGGACGGCGTATTCGCGGTTACGAGATTTTTTTTAATTGTTAAAGTTTATTTTAGAGTTTTGAAAAAGTGCTCGGTGTAAAAGAATTGGTTTTGTGTTTACAGAGCACGCGGACGTTGTGTTCGTGGCTGTGGTATTTTTTTCGAAATTGTTAAAGTTTTATTTTGAGAGTTTCATAAAATACTTGGTGCAGTGATTTTTGGTGGAATGTTTTGATAGCACGTAGACGGTATTCGCGGTTGCGATATTCTTGTAGTGTGAACGTTTTTATACAGCAATGTTAGTACATTTTTGCATTGTGCGGAAAAACCATTAACACGAAACTGTTCGGGATTTTAAAAGAACTTAGTGGCGTGATAATTACATCGCATGAAGAGATATTCGCAATAGTGTTAGACATTGAAATACTGGCGTATTTTATTGCCGCGAAGAACTGGATTAAAACTTTACTTATATGAGTGCGCGATATGTCAATGGTTGATTCGTGCATTTGTGAGAGACGGTGATGCGAACCGGACAGTATGTTGGCGTCATCGGTGGTGTGCGACTGCATAAGCGATCGACCCGGACTGGTGGGGGCCAAGCTGCACGCTCGCAGCAGCGAAATCTGGTATCCAGTGGTTGGAAAGCGCGGATGCCGACGAAGTCAATTAATTTCTTGTTAATTTTTTGAAGAAGATAGAACAAATTGGTCAAGGCCAAGATTGTCATATTAGTAATAAGGAGCCATTATGATCATTGAAAGGAGCGTACGCATCCGTAATGATAAAATCATTTAATATGGCAATATTAACGTAATAGTCAATGTATGCTTTTTTGTTTTGTTTTGTGTTTATTCTGTGTGCATGTGTGTTTATTGATGTGTGTAAATGAATTGCGTAAATGAACGCAACGGGGTATAAGAGTGAATTTATTAATGAATAATGAAGGAAGGCAAAATTGCCAACCTTTGCAGTTTTCTCCTCACATCAATGTGTTTTTATTTAAGTAGTTAAGATCCTGGCAGCACTGCAACGGAGGCTATGTTTGGGGTTTTCCTTATGGAGTCGGTCACAACCCACTAATATAAATTTATGTGACGAACTGCAGAAGGGGGCTAGCGAAGTCAGAAGTTGCAATAGTATTTCTTAAAGATAGATAACGTGGGAGTGAGACCCCATTACCGTTACATTGGCAGCACAACGTGGTGTTGTACAAGTGTATGATAATAAGTTAGTGATATTTTAATAGAGACACACAACATAGTGAGTAAACTCCCATTACCGTTACATTTGATTAACACAATAAAAAAGCATGTTAAACATAAAACGTACCTCGCTGTAACCACATTTACCAGCATTTCAGGAGTAACTCACGACACAGAGCATAAAGCCCATTTTTTGGCCTGGTCGCCAACCTACGCCCGAAATAAAGCCCGTAACTCTTCCTTTTCAGAGGATTAAGGTTCCGACCTTGGGCTATTTACTCAGTTGCGAGGCATTTCTTCTTCTAATTAATACTAAGCACAAATCTAAAACAGGCAGTCACATCCAAGCCACTTTCCACACTTTGAGATCTCTCAATGCTGAGACGAATCTGACAAGAAACAAAACGCAATTCCATCTGTTCGAGCATATCATCAATGTGGTCAAACCTTTTTCACTTCCTCAAGGTGAATTTTCTGAATTTAGTGTCATGTACAGGAATTCCTTATATACGTTTCTGAACAATTACATCTACAGAATAATTAAACGAATCTACAGCAAATTAACGTGTCATTTTCAAGCAGTTCCGTAGATAGTAGCGTGTCACAAGAAAACTGAGCCCGATAGTCAAAAACTGATTTCGTATACGAATTCAGTGGCCAAGACTTAGCTAAGAACACCATTCACACGCTTTGTTACAAAAATGCTTCGACCTGTGTTAATCTGTCCGCCTCCCGTTTTGGGAGCGAGAGGGTGGGGGTGAAGGTGAGCGGAAAAAATTGGTTTTGCGGTAATAAAATATTTAAAAGTTCTGGCACTAGTTTGATTAGATTCTGCTATGGTGGGCGGCTCATCTTGGACTCAATCTAGGCTGGACTCAGCTCAATCTAGGTTGTTTTTTTGGGGGGGGGGGTCTGGAGCTGAGCAAAACAATTCGTATGGCGGTATTAAATTAGTAATAAAATAGTTAAAAATTCTTATACTAGTTTGGTTCGATTCTGCTGTGGCGGGTGGGCCAGCTTGATGGACCTGCCCAGAGGTGAGCCACGCAGAGCAAAGACGCTGCTGCGGGGAGGAGGGATCATATATTACCAAATTTCACTTATCAGGAAACAATCTTGTCAGAAGACTACCGGAAATATTATGTTGGTGTTATAGAATTGGCACGGGTTTATTAACTTTTCTTTTGAAAGAGAAATGCACGAAAATATCTGACTTTGACTCACTTCTGCACAAAATAGATACTGAAATTCACTTAAATATGTCGGATAAATAAAAATATGCAGGTAAAGAAAATATCTCACAAATGTGAAATTATTCAAAATAAAAAACGGGCTACTTTATTTTTATTTTTGGTGAAAGGTAAACATTTCCTTTCGATATGCGAAATCGCTGGGCACAGCAACGGGTCCCTCCGATCGCCAGTCGGCATTACCAAGTCCTACGGAAATTTCACTGACTGCTGAAGGCGGTCTCTTTTGCTGTCTAATGTTTCGGGCCTCCAATCTCCACGTCACACACAGTTTTTAACAGTTTAAATGCCTAACTTTGACCCACTTCTACGGAAAAGCCTGAAAAATATGCTTCAATGAGCCGCATAAATGAAAAAATGCAGTTAATAAAAAACTCCCAGAAATATGCGATTATGTGAAAAAAAATTTGGGATAGATTTGTTTTACTTTTGGTGATAGTAAAGTTATACGAATGTCCTTTTGCCATATCAGTAAAAATATGCAATTGCATGAAGTTCCGCGGTCTACGACAATTCCAACGAATATGAAAACGTGTACAGAATACACTTCTCTCCATAGGAAGTCAAACTCTGCTTTTCACTGTTTTTGACGTTAAATAAATAAATAAATGGAATAACTACTGTTCTTTTCAGATTTATTAATATAAATATATCACAGTCAACGTTTCAAGGCCGTGGTTTTGGTCTCATTTCAAGGCTCTAGTACATTTGAATTATAGCTTGGCCCATTTTAAGGTCTCGAAACGTTTCACTGTCACCGATTTATATCAATAAATCTGGAAAGAAAAAACTGACTGTCTTAAGTAAATCTTGGACCATCTTCCTAAATGCAAATTTCAAAATAAACAGTCTTAGAACTTAAATGGATTGAACTTTCTGCTTCCAAAAATATTTATTAAATCCGTATTTATTTCAATCAAATCAAAGTTATAGTTTTATTGCTGTTCTTTCTATTTATAACTACAACCAGACGTGGAAAATTTTTAATAAGCCTTGATTAAATTTATGTGACCTTGAAGTAAAGTTTTAAGGTGACCAATTGTCTTCTAGGGAGGACAGTCCTTTTGTCGGTTCTGTCCTTCCTTGAAAAGTGCCCTCCTGCCTGTCCTCCTTTTCGATATTTTAAAACTAATGTGTTAATCTAGTGTTATTATGTTAATCGAGTTGATCGATTAAGAAATCAAGATTGAATGTTGATACACTAGATGCAGCAGTTACCTCAAAATCCAATAAAAATGATATTTCTTGCTCCGAAATTTCCAACATATTGTTACAAATTACTATATTGACAAAAATATCCATTCAGTGGAAAAATACTTGTTTAATTAAATAATTAAAAGAGATGTAAACATAATCGTATATTTTTGTTTGAATAAATAAAATATTTCATTTATTTACGTTGTACTTTTTTCTTAAATTTTTTTCGTCCTCCTTGGTAAAAAAACTGGTCACCTTAAAATTTTTCAACGTTAACTTTTCCTGATATTTACTGTACGTGTGCAGTTTGAGATACTTTTGCAATTCTGAAAATGATAGTTTAGTATTTGAAACTTTGATTCTGATGTATTACAGAGGAAGAATATTTAATTACGTTAATTTTTCCATGAATAAGGATACTTCTATATTACTGAGAATTATTAATAATTAAAACTCCGAAAATTTAAAATCATTTTAGGCTCTAATAAAAAACAATGTAATAATATAAAAATGAGAATGTACTTTATTTGAATTGAATGCCAATTAAATATCACTTCCCAAATAAATATAGGCCTAATTTCTTAAAACAATAAAATGTTCAAGATCGTAGTTGGAAGCAGTGTTGCCAGCTGACATTGTCTTATTCAAAATCGTCCGAAATATTTTTATCATCCTAGACATTATTTATTAAAAGCAACTAAGGGGAGAAATTGAAAATATGGTAAATTATTTTACGGAATAATAAGAATTTAAGTTAGCATAAGTTATTTGGGAGGGTCTTTTAAAAAACTCTTTGGTCCAGATTTGTTGAAAAGACTCAGCAAAAATCAGGTAGCATTTTATAAAAATTGACAATATTATAAAAAGATGGTCTATGAGTGTGAAGTCGTAAACATAATCTGGCCAAACCAGGGGTCCAGTGAAACACGGAGTCTAGATTTAATGAAAAAGACCCTAAACGTCAAATAATAACTTATTAAAAATTATAAATATTAGGGTATTTTTAATAAGATCAAAAAACTATTCTAAGATCGATTATCACTGGAAGGTCCGTTTTACATATCACCAAATATTAAAAAATATTCCATTTTTATTTTGCATAATTGCATATTTCTGACATGCTTTCTTTAACTGTATATTGGAATGTTCACGGCATATTAAAAATGCATATATTATAGGTTTTGTGTAGAAGTGGGTCAAAGTCAAGTATTTTCTTTTATTTCCCTTTCAAAAGAAAAGCCAATTAAGCCATGCCAGTGTTTCCATACCAACATAATATTCCCGATAATCCTCTGATAAGATTGTTTTCGCTTTAATCGATTTACGGTATTTCCAATTACTTTATTTGTGCCCATGAACTTAGTGAACTGGTCTGTAGTGTTGCCAGACGTACCACGATCCAGATACTTTTACCAGGATGTTAATATAGATATCATGTACGCTTAAATACCAGGATTGTAAGTAAACGGTAATTGATGATGTACGATTTAAGATTCGTTTAATATTTTTTTATTGAATAATTGCTGGGCAGAATGTTTCCGCAACTTGCAACAATGCTATTGATACTCTCGCTGAATCATTTTTGTTTTTTTCAAATGTTTGAAAGTGTATTTTTATTGTACACCTTTTGTACTACAGGGTAAAATGAAGATTACTTAAAAAAAATTAACTGTTGCTAACTATATTTTTCTTTGCTGCTTATTCTTAGTTGTAAGCACATATTTTGGCTATTTTAAGTGCATGATTGAATGCGTATTTTTAACTTTTTAGTGAAGTTTTAGCGTTTAAAATACTCTCTGGCTTGAGAAAAATGACTATGCACTTAAGTCTACCAGGCGAACTGTTGTGGTTTAAAATAATGAAACTGAAATATGGAATTACTAATAATGTCTCTGAATTATTGTAAATTTTGTTTTAACATTTAGATTTAATTTTGTAGCTCTTACCAATCAGTAAAAATAGGAGATGAAAAACTATGGAAGAATCAAATGAAAACATTTCATTTCTGAAAGAATACAAAACAAGTGTGTCATTTACGTGCATGCCAAATTAAGTATTACAGCTATTGGCATTTCCAAATATTGTCCTTTTATTCTATAATGAAACGAATTGGCGCCACTGTATGTTCAATTATAAAAAAAATATATACGATTTGATTTCGATCGAATAAAATATTTTCGAGAACATAATGTAGCCTATATTTAATGCGATATACTAATTGATCATCCTTAAAAATATTCTGAAAATTGTTTCCCTATTATCTTAAGTTTAGACGCAAAACTAATAGATTATTCCATAAAACATAGAGTTCATGAAAAAAAAGTCAGTGTCATGATCTGGCAACACTGAGAATACGAACTGTTTCCGGTAGGTGGCCCCTGAGGAAACCGTAGGTTTCTGGACTTTGTCGAGTTCACTTTCGGGTGTCGTTAGTCAGCCTTCAAACTATTGCTATGCAACGTGTGATATGAATATGTCAGTTTGTGTGATTTGTGGCATGTGTACAAGTATCGTATTAATGTTTGATTAATAAGAGCGAGTTGTTAGCTCAGTTTCATCTTGCTAAAATCGCAATTTTTATAAGTAAAAAGAAATATGTTGTCAATGACGCGACCTTTGATTACTGTTCATAGTGAGAAAAATGAAGATACGATGCAATCTGTTCCCTTGCCAGGTATATTCAAGGCACCTATAAGGCCAGACGTCGTAAATTTTGTTCATGATAACATAGCTAAAAATCACCGGCAACCGTATTGTGTGAGCGAAGATGCCGGGCACCAGACAAGCGCGGAATCGTGGGGAACGGGCCGTGCAGTAGCTCGCATTCCGCGAGTACGCGGCGGAGGGACTCACAGATCTGGACAAGGTGCGTTTGGTAATATGTGCCGTGGTGGTCGAATGTTTGCACCGACGAAATCGTGGCGCCGCTGGCATCGTAAAATAAGTATTAACCAGAAACGTTATGCTTTAGTATCTGCCATTGCTGCTACAGGCGTTCCAGCATTAATTATGTCCAAAGGTCACATGATTCAAGAAGTACCCGAAATTCCACTGGTGGTTGATGATAAAGTGCAAGAATTCACAAAAACAAAACAAGCAGTTATATTTTTGCGCCGTTTGAAAGCATGGGCCGACATCGAAAAAGTCTGCAAATCTCGCCGTTTTTCGGGCTGGTAAAGGGAAGATGCGCAATAGGCGTCGGATTCAGAAATGCGGTCCGCTGATCATCTATCAAGACGACAAAGGTTTGACTAAAGCGTTTCGTAATATCCCTGGAGTCGACTTGATAAAAGTTGACCAATTAAATTTATTAAAGCTTGCTCCCGGCGGACATGTGGGAAGATTTGTTATTTGGACAAAATCAGCCTTCAAACAACTGGATGCATTATATGGTTCATGGCGAAAACCGTCACGTTTAAAGAAAGATTACAATCTACCCATGCCTAAAATGGTAAATACTGATCTCACACGCCTTCTTAGATCTGAATCCATTATGAAAGTGCTTCGACGACCAAGAAAGATAATAATACGACGTGTCAAGAAACATAATCCATTAACAAACCTTAAAGTTATGATTGGATTGAATCCTTACGCTAGTGTAATCAAGAAATCAATTGCATTAGCCGAACGGAAAAGAAGACTGGACAAGATATTACGGGCTGTGAAGAAAAGAGGTGGCAAAGATAAACTAAGTGAACGACAGAGGCTTATGTATGACAAGTACAGAAAACGTTTAATTGCTAAGGCCATCTTGAAAAGAGAGAGAAAAATCAGGAAAGAAGCATTGAAGAAGATAATTAGAGAAAGAGCTGAGAAGAAAACCAAGACTGAAACTAAAAAGGGTGAAACCAAACATGTACTTATGAGTAAAGACAAGGCAGCGAAGAAGACACTAACAATTGGTAAATTCCGCAAAGTTGGGAGAGTCGTCAAAGTAACGAAACCTGGCCGAATGAGTAAGAAAATTCTCAAAGCAGCTGTAAGAAAGGCAGAGAACCAGCGTCGATTCGGTGCTTCTGTGCCAATAATTGATCAACGGAAGCTTAAACTAAAGAATAAGAAATTCAAGACAGGAAAAAAGGCCGACGAATCAAAACATGAGGCTGCTATTTCATCAATGGAAGAGGTGACTACTTCAACATCTAAGACAGAAGGGACTTCGTCAAAGGAAACAGATTTATCTTCAAAACAAGAAGCCGCTAGCTCTACACCACAGGAAGATGCAGCAAGTAAACGTACGAGAAAAGATAAGAAATCAAAATTGAAGAGTGATAAAACTAAAATCAAACCTTCTCAAACAGATGAGAAGCCTACTGATGTGTAATTCCATTCTTCTGATCGATGCATTTCTGAGTGATCATACGTAACGATCAGTTTCATTTCCTCTAGATTATATTTGTAATCACTGCCTCAAATATGATAAATTAGTCTACATGTTCATTGCAAAGATAATATGAAAGGTAATAAGCATCTTTAATTGCTCTTTGTTTCATTACTACCTTGTTCTTTTTTATTTGCTTCAGAATTTATTAAAATATATAAGCATTATGTTCGTTTCTCAAGGTTGATGCAAAGAAATAATAATTAAATTAAATTTAAAATGGATTTCGCTTTTTAATTGCTTTCAGACTTTAACTTTTGTGACAAATGTTGAGTATATTCTTCTAAAAATATTAAATAAATTTAATAATTAAAAAGTTCTGTTGAAAAGTAGTTGTTTGGTAGACATTTTATGTTTCATGAAGTTTTTCCTTATCAAAATATACTGTTAAATTTGTGCATTTATAAACATATTGCTAGCAAGATTCAAATGACTGTTTTTGTGATGTCTGCATTTTCATTTAATGAACTTCTTTTTACTTACATATGGTTGTTTTTTTTTCGTATATTAAAAAGTGTTCATTCACAATAAACTGTTCAAGAATAAAGTAATAATAGTATAATTTGATTATTTGTTGTCGTCAATCCTAATAAAGAACTAACTATCTCAAAATGTACTTTGAACTCCAATAAGTGTTGGTCTGTGGTACTGGGTTATTATTTTAATAATGGAAGGAAAATTTTTTATCTGCCCTGAAAATGGAAGTGTCACTAAAGTAAATATTTCACAAGTACAAGTAGACAACACATGTACTAAACATTTGGTGTCTAGTCACCTAATGAAACTACTAGGAAATTAAAAGTGAAGAGGCAATAAAACTCAAAATACGACAGGAATACGCTCTAATCTACCTGTTTGGAATGTGTGTCTAAACCGGAACATTTGAAAGAATATAAATTATAAAGTAAAATAATTTTTTTACTTTGTTGGATAAAATGCAGAAAGGAAAATACACAATATAGCTAATTTGCTGTGTTAATTACAGATAGAAAATACATCAGAGCTTGTTTTCAATATTTCTTTCGAAAATGTTTTTATCATTCATAGAATTTGCTACTTAATACTATAATTTGTTCTAACACACCATTTCATTGAAAAAATAACTATGTTAACAGTTGAGAGCATTCCTGATTTAACACAAAAATTTTAATTTACCCATTAATTAAATCATGAGAAAAACTATTTTTTTACCTCCACTATCCCTTTGACAGACATTTTAAAGTTTGTCTAGTTGTTTGTTCCCCGTTTTATTATAGACTCATCTATTGATAAAAGATGGGAGTTTTCTTTTTATCATAAGTAATATCACGAGAAGTGCTGTGCTAGCCGGTAAATTCACGACTCGCGTAGCGAGGAGTGAATTTACCGGCTAGCACAGCACTTCGAGTGATATTTAGTGTGACTATTTCACGAATAAACACATTACATGATTTGAAAGGATAATTTAAATCGTTGGAATTACGAAAAAGGGAAATATTACTCAAAATTACAACCGAAAAATGAAGACCTTTCATTCAGTTCCGACTTTATCACCGCCTCCTGGAATAAATTATCATCAAATAACATTTGAATAACAGTTTAATGCAGAAAATATTTCAAATATGTTTCACTTTTATGGTAATAAAACTTTCGGAAAACAATTATAACAAGGCTACTGACAAGAACATTTATTAAAAGCACAATCATCTGTAGGAAGTTGGTTTCCAAGCCTTGGTCTTCCATAGAAGTATTTGAAATGGAAGATGTACAAGATGAATTAGCAGCGGAATTCGTCAATTTCGAATGGATTGAACACACGTGTGTACTCATTAAAATATTTTCCTGAATAATTTTGGTTGCAACGTTCCACATAGTTTTGATGGCATATTCTTTGTACTCTTCACAATCTAATCTTCGTATATTAATTGCCTAAAACGTGTAATTTCTTCATTTGTAGTTTGTGCTGTCCATTTGTATTTTCTGTCTTGACAAAATTCTTGAAATTTCGTTTACACATTTTTTCTGTTCCTTTTGCTGTTTTTCGGCACTGAATCTTTAATAATAGATTCTATTTCAGAGTTTTAAACATTACCAAAACCACACATTTTAATATTATATTGATGCACAGGAGCTATTTTGGAGGTGAAACAATTGCTATCGTTATGTTAAAAAGGTAAACAAAGGTTTTACAGCGATAAAAAAAGTAAACAAACTGATGGCGATAAACATCTGGGATTGGTTTAATTTGAATATATCCAGGCTTACCATTGGCTACTTACGACGCGGACAGACATGAGTGAAATAGTCTGTGTAAAGCCCCGGCGTTACGTAGTTAGATTTTCACGTGATCGATCTATTGACTTAGGTTTCTAGGTGCATTGAAAAAATAAACACATTAACATGTACCATTATATCTGTTTGACGGTTGGTTTTCTGCAAATGAAGCGTGTTACTGACATTGCCGCTGCAAAGCCTTCATTAGATGTAGATGAGTGGTGGTACCCAAAGACACTGGAAATAAGTGGTACCAGCTAAACGCTTCTATTATGCATTTATTTCAGCCAAAATCAACATTGCACCCCATTATCCAGACAATATACGCATCTACCTGAAAATACAAACTTGTGGTACTAAAACAACTCGTCTTTTCTCGCCCGTACTTTAACGCAAAATTACGCGAAATGTACTCAAATTCTCGAAAAATTCTACATGATTTTATTTAAAAAAATATTTTTAAGGAACAAATTTCATTAGGAAAACTAATTGGTGCTACAGAAGGGCCCAGACGTTCCCGCATTAGTTTTCTATTTCTTTTGGTCTCGGCAAGCTATTCAGACTCGCCACATACTCACGGAAGCTGTCATCTATCGCCGTCCATAGAACTTTTTTTGACATTTTCTTAATTTTTCGGTTTCCTAGTAGTAGGAAATATTATTTTAAGAATATTAAAGAATACTAAAACCTCGTCCTAAATGCCAATTTTCTCTGTACAATGTGGAACCGTTTTTAAGAAAATTGCGTTTAAGCGCTACCGAAAATGCGAAATTTGAAGCTCATTTTCGCAGAACATTTTTGAGTATTCGAAAAACTTAATTGAAAGTCATTTGCAGCACATTACCTTACAGATACATAAATGTTTACAAATTGCTGGAAATCTGCATATTAACGGCGTGAGAGATCTTAAAAAATTTACATTTGTGTAATTTTTGAAAAAACAATATCCCAAAATGAACTTTACGTCGTATTAAAGAGTGCAATTATCACTATCCATTCGGAAAGTTCAGCAAAAAATATGGAGCCATTTATGAGAAAATGGCGTTTTGAGTGATTCTGAAAATGCGGAACTTTTAGCTAGTTTTCACAGAAAACGGTTGAGTTTACGAGAAACTTCATAGGCTATTATTTAAAGCACATGTACTCAAAAATATAATCATGCGAACAAATCGCCGCTAATGTAAATACTAACGACGTGAGAAACAAAAAATTTCCATTTTGTAATTTTCGAAAAAACAAAACAATAGAGCAAAAATTATTTTTATGTCATCTCATAGAGTACATTTAGCACTATCCCTACCAAAAGAGTAAAGAAAAATTTGGAGCTGTTTTTGAGAAAACCTTGTTTTTGTTATTTTTTTTATTTTAATATTGCGCGAAATTTACATCTCTTTAATGAAAGCACTCACTATGCAGAACAAATTTTAATTCAAGAAGAAATCCTTATCTTATATTTTGTAGTTCGTGGAAGATGCCAAAAAAAATCCCAAATTTCCAATTTTCAAAAATTTAGAGTTAACCGTGAAATTCGGACCTATGCCACATTAAGTATACTTTATTCTTACAAAAAATTTAAAGAAACTAGGGGTGTTACAGAATGGCACAGACTTTCCAGTAGGTTTCATTTGGTCTCGGCTAAGTATTCGAACTTGCCATTACTCTTGACAGCTGCCATCTATTGCCGCCCAAACTACATTTTTTTGACATTTTATTAATTTTTCGGTTTCCTAATAGTCGAACAAAACTATTATTTTAAGAATATTAAAAAACAGTTAAACCTTGTCCTAAATGGCAAGTTTCGTTGAAAAATTTGGAGCCGTTTTCAAGAAAATGGAGTTTATGCGATACCGTAAATGCGAAATTTGAAGCTCTTTTTCACAGAAAAGTTTGCATTTTCGAAAAACTTCATTTGAAGTTATTTGAAGAACTTACACTCACAAATTCAATAGTGTTTACAAATTGCTGGAAATGTGCATTTTAACGGTATGAGAGACCGTCCAAAAAAATTACATTTGTGTAATTTTTGAAAACAAAAAAATCCCAAAATGAACTTTACGCCATATTAAAGAGTGCAATTAGCACTATCCATTCGAAACGTTTAAACAAAAAATTTGAAGCCATTTTTGAGAAAATGGCGTTTGAGCGTTTCTGAAAAAACGGAATTTTGAGCTAGTTTTCGCAGAAAACTATTCAATTTTCGAGAAACTTTATGTGACATTATTTAAACACATGTACTCATGCATTAATATGATAATATGAACAAATTGTCACTAATGTAAATATTAATGACGTGAGAGACAAGTAAAAAAATTACATTTTTGTAACTTTTGAAAAAACAAACGAATAGAGCAATATGACGTTAATGTCATCTTATAGAGCACATTTAGCACTATCCCTACCAAAAGTTTAAAGAAAAAATTTGGAGCCGTTTTTGAGAAAATTTGTTTTTTGTAATTTTTAAACATTTTTCGGCGAATGGCAGTCGAAAACCTTGTCAGTGGGCTTTTGCCGGTATTTCAGGCAACATAAGTGGGAAAACATGTTAATTTTCTTTCTGTTCAGAAAGAAAGGTTTCCTTTTGTAGAAACTGGAATGATGGCGAATGTTTATTGTGTTCGAACACAATAAACGTGTGAGTTGTGTTATATATTCTCTGGTGTTCGAAAGAACTGCAGTATGTTAAAAATTCCAACCTACAGATGTATCACTAGCTTTGCGACCCAGAGAAATCAGCGAGATTAAAATAAATTCTGAAAATTGACATTGTTCGTAATCATGGGGTAAGTAAAGGAATTTGTGGACAGAAGATTATGGAAAAGATACTGAAAATCACGAGGATTTACACCCTCTAACAAATTTGTGTGTATATATATATATATATATATATATATATATATATATATATATATAAATCAATCCTTGGGTTCAAATTCTCTCACGTGATTCCTATCTGTACATATTTGTGACGTTACTTATCGTTTCAGAACGAACTATTTCTTTCTTTTTCTGACTTATTGCGGTTTTTTCTCTGTAGCTCCTAACCTTAACCATTAATGGTGCTACAGAATGGCACATACTTTCCCGTATTAGTTATATATTTCCTTTGGTCTGGGCTGTACTTGGCGCACGAGGGTGTGTCATCGAAACGGAATATCTCACTGTATTACGCGTCGTTCTACAAAACAAAATAAAGAGAGAGAAAACGAAAACAACGAGGCGAACCACAAGCCAATATCAGAAAACACGGAGAGCCCACAACAGGAAGGAGAAACAACAGCAGAAGTAATAGAACTGAATAAAGATGAAACATAACAGAGTGAGGAACTGAGTATACAAAACTCACAAAAGACAGAGAGCTGGACCGATAAGGTGAAGGAAATACTTATGACAAACACAGCACCTGCCCCGTCGCAGACAAAAAGCAATAGTCAGAAGCCATAACAACACCCACTCGAGGAAGACACGAATGAAAAAACAGACACAGAGGAAAATGATACGGCGAATGATGACTGTAGGGAGGAGGACAAGACTGAAGAGGAAGGGAATCAAGTGATAGACAACCCAAACGAATACAAAGTAGTTGAATACAGAAGAAGAAAACATAAACACAATGTAATAATTGGGACATCGGCAGATGACACGCTCAAAGCAGGTGAGAGGAGAGCATGGTTATATGTAGGGAGACTGTCGACACAAACAACGGAAGAGAAAGTAAGGAATTATCTGAGAAAGGTATATGTGAAAACGTGGAGTGCGAAGAACTGAATACAAAAGGGCATAACAAACCCTTCAAATTGGGAATACCGATGAATCATTTTGAAGAAACAGAAAAATCAGGATTCTGGCCACGAGACGTGATAGTGAGGCCTTTTCGTTTCACACGCAAACAGGCTAACAAACAGTATCAAGGGGCAAATTTGGAATAAAGAGGCAAACAGAAGAATACAAATTGAAGAAAAGAGAGACAGAAGCGAGAGAGAAATAACAAAGACAGAAACAGACAAACTAAGACAACAAATGAATTAAAAAGTACCAAATCCCAAAGAGAAAAACCATGCCAGGACACCACAGAAAGCAAAAACACGAGACTTATAAAAATACTAAACTGGAACGTAGAAGGATTAAGAAACGTCATAAACAGCACAACAGGAAATCTATTCAAAAATATAGAATTAGCGACACTCACAGAAACGTTCATAACGCCGGATACGCATATAGACATAAAAGGTTTCTACAATATCCACAAATAAGCAAGAAAAGAGAAATTAGGAAGACCAATTGGTGGAATATTATGCCTAATAAACCCAAACTTAGCACCGTTCCAAGTAAGACATAAGACAGAGAATGTACTAACAATTGAAACGAAGTATATAACAATAATAAACGTAGACTTCAGTCAAATTTGTGGAGCTGCCGAGATAATCGGAGAACTCGCTAGTACACTTAACGGAATAGACAGACAAAGAAAAGTTATAACTGCAGGAGACTTGAACTGCAGAATAGACAAACGAAATGAGAAGACGAATAGTGTAATGCAGTACCTTATGCAAGAGTGTCTAACCCTAGCATAGACTAAGGATGTGTGACTGCAATCTCCTGCCGTTTCTTCTTTACGAAAGCTGCATTTTTATTACCACTGCACTCCTTTGCACCGAAATAATTCTAACCTGAACTAGCCGACGGAAAATAAATTGAGAATATTAAATACTTATTAAAAACCACCTACCAAATAACTAAGTTATAGAAAAGTTAAAATAAAGAAACTAATGTGACTAATAGTTTGGAATTATTCGTTTAAAACGAAAGTTCGCAACAAATCTTGTTAATGGCGTGAACGACCACTTAACATTAGAAACATTAAATTTCTGACAGATTTCGAATTGAAGATTTGCGCCTTGGAAGTCCGTTCGGCTCGCGCATGGGCTCGCTCGACTCCGCTCGGGTGACTTCGTGTACGTTCGTGACTCCACATTTTGCTCTCCCGAGACACAAGTGGCCAGGCAAGCCAGCCAGCTGGGGCGACGGCAGCCCGAGCCCAGTGCCTGCCGTCGCCATGGAAACAACTTATGTTCCCCTCCACCGCGTGATATTTCCTAGAAAACCCCCACTACTAACAGAAAGCCAGACTGCCCTTCACACTTCCCGACGTTGGCGCATCCTAGCGGTCGACGGGGAACTATTCAAAGGATGTAACTAAAAACACGCCTGGTGAGCCCTCTATATACATCTTTACTCTATGACCCTAGTCAACGATCCTAATATGGAAACATATATCGCACACAATGGAAAGAGTGCAATAGATATAACAATGATACGTGGGCTCGAAAAATGTGAACAAAAACAGTTATGGAATGCGGATGAGGCTCTACTGAGGAAACACATCCCCATACTGACAACATTAAGGCAAAGAGAATGTATGACACAACAGAAGGAACATCAAAAAGGAATAAGAAGACAACTGAAAATGGAAAACTACAGGAATCGGCACACAACATACGTAGCATACAAGAAGCAATTGACCATGCTGAACTATCAAGAGCAACAAGAATAATGCAGCAAATGATACAGGAAGACGCAATACTACGAACAGAACGTAAATCACCAATATGGTTTGACAAGGAATGTTATCACGCACGAAAGAACGTCTTGGAATATCAAAGAAGAATGAGAATGACGAAGACGGAAATGAGAGAATAAAGTACACGATAGAAATAAATTAATAAAATATTAATTAAACAAAAGAAAACGGAGCAAATAGAGAAAAAAACAAATGAAATAATTGGAAAAGCAAAAAAAGAACCACATTGCGTATCAAAAACAAGAAACCCCGATTTCCGGCCGACATGACATAACAATGTAGACATGGGAAGAGCACCTAAAGAAAATAACTGGATATAAGGAAACGAGACCAAATTAGAGGAAACAGAATGGGAGCCATGCACAGCGATCACCAAGAAAGAAGTTGAGAAAGTTACCATGACATCAAAAAATAAGAAAGCAGCAGGACCAGACGGGATATTCTATGAACATCTAAAAATGTCATTACCATTGCTAGCGGAAAAATGGAACAATACCGGAAGAATGGCGCACAGCCACGATGAAATTACTGTACAAAGGAAAAGGCGATACAAGCGCACCAGATGCACATCGCGGAATAGCATTAGAAGCGACGATATTCAAAATATTTACAAAACTGATTGTAAGAAAGCTAACGCCAGTAATAGAACCAATACTTGCCGAAGAACAATTCGCTTTCAGGGAGGGACGGTCTTTGGGACGGTCTACAATAATGGCAGTGGAATGTCTCATTAAAAATATAACAAACCAACTAGAAAGGCCTAAAGGAAAATTATATACAGTATTTGTAGACTTCTCAAAAGCATTTGACAGAGTAAACAGGCAAATAACAACAGCGAAAATGATAGAAAAAGCAGGAAAGACATGGCTTACAAGGATAGTAATTAACATATTAACCAAAAACTACATTAATGTGCAAGACAATGCAACAACATAAAAAAAATTGAACAGACCATCGGAGTACTGCAAGGGGACCCTATAAGTGCACTTCTGTTCAATCGGATGATGAATGATTTAGCAAGTGTAACGAAGAAGGAAACAACATGTGTGGAAACATACATATACGCGGATGATGTAGCGATTGCATCAGGAAGTATAGAACTACAGAAAGCGGTAAACAACTTGAGTGAATGGACAGCACAAAACGAACTTGAAATGAATACAAAAAACAACAACTGAATTAGCAATATTTAGAAGAGGGGGGAAAACATCACCAAAAGAAGTAACGAGTAAAAAGAACCATAACCTGTTACGGAGAAGAGTTAAAAATAACGAAGACACCAAGATACCTAGGAGTAACAATACAAACAAAAGGAATATTTACAATGCACCTAAATGAACGACTGGAAGCTGCCACCAGGAGCATAAGTGAGATAAGACACCTAAGAAAACTGAGCATTGAAACAGCGATGAAATATGGAATCAGCTTAACATGGCAGCAATGAACACAAAAACAGATGCAAATATATGCAGATATTCCACTTTATTGACACATCCCCGTGCGCCAAGAAAGAAAAACTGAAGTATAGCTATTCGGACTTGCCAGATACTCCTACCAGCTGCCATCTGTCGCTGTCCAAATTGCATTTTTTTTGACATTTTCTTGATTTTTTCGGTTTCCTAATAGTGGATCGGAAATATTATTTAAGAGTATTACAGGACAGTTAAACCGCGTCCTAAATGACAATTTTCTTTGAAAAAAAAATGCAGCCGTTTTTAAGAAAATGGCGTTTAAGCGCTACTAAAAATGCGAAATTTGAAGTTCTTTTCACCGAAAAGTATTTAGCTTTCGAAAAACTTCATTAGAAGTCATTTGAAGAACATTGAATCACTAATACAATTGTGTATACAAATTGCTGGTAATGTGCATAATAACGGTGTGAGAGATCTTAAAAAATTACATTTGTTTAATTTTTTTTTAAAAAACAAGAACAAAATATACCCCAAAAATGAACTTCACGCCATATTAAAGAGTGCAATTAACACTATGCATACGAAAATGTTGAAGAAAAAATTTGGAGCCATTTATGAGAAAATGGCGTTTGAACATTTCTGAAAATGTGTAATTTTGAGCTAATTTTCACAGAAAATGGTTGAGTTTTCAAGAAACTTTATATAACATTATTCAGAGCACGTGCATCCATAAATCTAATAATATGAACAAATCGCCGCTATGTATACAGAGTGAGTCACGTAACTTTAGCACCTCCTGTAACTTTTGAACGGTTGAAGTTATTGCAATGCAGTTTTCACAGAAGTGCATAAGAGAATGGGGCTAATTGATACATGAATTCATTTCTGTTTTATCACTTGTATTTTACGAGATATTTGAGGTAACTTTGTTTTTTCAAATGGAACTATACATATTTTTTCAGTCCATCATGACGAGCGTAAAAAGACAAATCCAATGATATACATATTGTCATATATTAGATAAGCATTTTATTGCGTAATTTTGATTTTTGCGACTAGGGTTTAACGGATATTTTGAATGTACTCCTAACAGTCCGCCACACAAGGTCACGCAGCGCTCCACCAGCAAACGTGCGCTCAGGGAAGGGAAGGGGGTTTAGTACTAGAAGATACGAAAATACTCCAAATATTCACAAAACTGTTGCAGGTTTTTCCCCTGAACTCTAACCGTTGTTTGCATGGCGTGATGCATAAAATTTGTTTATTTCTTTTGCCTATTAAAGACCATTTCCCTACTTTTTAGGATCTTTTTAGGCCCCTAAAGTCACATCTTTAGGACCTAAAGATACGATGTCTAATCATTACATTAACAAAAATGTCATAACATATATATTGTTTTACACCCAAAAGATGTTTCATAGATTCGTACTCAACAAACCATTTTAAAATCACTAAATTAACAGTTATTTAACTTAATTTCGTTATGCGCGCGTTTCGGCCCTATTCAGACTAGCGTGGCGCCGCAGCCAGTTTGAATTTCGCGCCCGGATGTAACATTTAAACTTAATTTTTTTGAAGGCAATTTTTTCGAAAAAAAAACCCAACAAAAACTGTTGTTCTTCATGAAAATAAACATAGAATATGGGGTATTTTTTTGTAACGGGAGCTTCTGGATACACTGTGTACGGAGAAATATACGTAGTATAGAGAAAGTTCTGTAATACTTTGGAAAATCGATGTCCAGATTTCAAAGGAAATACACGTTCTGGAGTCCCCTGATACCGAAAAAGTATTGTTTTTTGTTCAAAACATCTTTCAAACAACATTTTTCTAAAAATGGTTCCATTTTTTTATTGTAAAAATAGAGTGAAATTCACTTATAATAGTGGCATAAGTCCGATTTTCACTGTTAACTCTGAATTTTCGAAAATTGAAAAAGTTTGAAACTTTTGCAGGGTTTCTAGGCACACAACAGATTTGTTTGTATGCTTGTTTTTTGTTTTATTTTTATTTGCATAAAAATTCATGAGACCGGCATTCATGGGATCGATATATGATTGATGTCATATTTGCATTTATGCGAGAGCATTGTTAAGTGACAATCGGAAAGAGACAGGTTTATGTACAACCGCAATGGGCACATGAAAAGACTCGTAATGTGATGATTATCATTTCATCACCATGAAGTGGTGATGATGTCTCAATGCACCATCTTTGGCCCTAGGTCACGATGGTTCGCAATCACAATGTTCGCATATAATATTCTTTGGATTTTGCGATCTTAAAGTTTGACTTTGACAAGGTTGTGCTGTTGACAAATACTGTGAATATATGGCTCTGTTTACCTAGCATACAGCCACTTTCTGTAAATAGATTGCTGACTCTTTTACAATTCGATGGAGTGTTGATCGTAGGTGTTTGAAATGCCGACAGGTAGTAAACTTGACCACGTTTACCGAAGGATTTTGATGACAAAATTCTTCACTAAAGGTTGGGGAAAACCGGACAATTTGAAAAGGTACTTGAAAGTGCTCATTGCATTGTTATAGAAGGTAAACGCACAATATTTTACGTATATATTGTATATATTTTAGGTTGTTTGCATTCAGAAGAATTGTATGTAAACGAGAAACTTGCTACAAATTGGTTCCAAATGATTATCCTGTATCAATTGTTAAGGTGAGCATTTTTTCCCATATGCCCAGTGGTTTGACAATGGTATTTATTCAGCAAAGTAGGTATTGCCTAATTTTCTATGTTTTCTAGGAAGAAGTTCATTCAGATTGCAAGATTTTACAGGGACAATTTACTTCCCCTTTTGTGAAACATCTCCCGGGTTTACTTCCCAAAGAGTCAGAAACAGCATATTTCCAAGTTATATTGCCCAAAAAATGGAATTCTGAGCATTATAAACCTATTTGTCTACATCTTGCTGGAACGGGTGATCATGTAGTTACCCCAGTAATGTTATTCCTCTGTAATACAAAATATCAGCAATGTACATCTGTGTTGAAAGAAATACTTTTTAGGGATTCTGGAGGAGGAGGCAAATCATGGCCAAACCTTTACTAAAATCTGCAGGAATTGGTGCGTTGTTATTGGAAAACCCATTTTATGGATTACGAAAACCCAAAGATCAAGTGTAAGTATTTAATTTTATTATCTTGCTTGTTGAGCATATTCAATATTCTTAAAACTTATAATTATATATTCATTTGTTTGTGTTGTTTGCTTAGCATTCAACATGCTTTAACAAAAGACCATTAAAATGTGCTAATGTTGGAGTAATGTTTTGACTATAATTTGATTTCAGACGATCCAGCCTTCACAATGTTACAGACATATTTGTTATGGGTGGTTGCCTCATTCTAGAATCGCTTGCTCTTTTTCATTGGTGTGAGCGAAATGGTTTTGGACCTCTTGGTATATCTGGTTTATCTATGGGTGGACATGCAAGTACCTTTGATTACTTTAGAGTGCGATATAAACAGAACTTGTTCTGATTTGTTTATTTAATGTCCAATTACATAGAAATAAGTATATTTCTGTTTGCGATTTAGATGAAAACTCTTAACCTAAGATAGTAATGACTTGAGTTCAGCAGTCTTACCTGAGAACACTAGAAAGTTAAAATAAAAATATTTATATATTTACAGATCCACTTGGAGTTGTTAGAGGGAGCATGTGTGAATGGCTGAATTCTAAAATGATTTCTCTCATTCACATGTTACTTCTTTGAATGATTCAGTCATTACATCAATGTCTGCTACATAATATTTGTTGGTTTGCACCTAATGTAAGGTTATATTTAGGTGTTTTATATTCATTTTCATCCTTTCATTTTATATTTAGATTTCTGATGAAAGCTCCCAACAGCGAGTCAAAATGTTTATTTTAAATACAACTTCAGTTGACAACAAATTTAATGTGAATATATAAATGTAAATATTTTTATTTTGGTGTCCTAATATTCTGAGGTATGGCTGCTTAACTCGAATTTCATAACATACATTGTAGTTAATTTCTAATTATTCCTTTAATGGTTTTACTGTAACTTTTTATTATTCTTATTCTAGATGGCATCATTAGCTGCAACAAATTGGCCCAAACCACTTGTTTTGGTTCCGTGTCTGTCTTGGTCCTCTGCTTCTCCAGTATTTACTGAGGTATAAAACTTGAAGTCCTATTTTACACATTTTGACCAACAAACAATTAAAATATTTAATCCATCTCTTCCCATGTGTTTAAAGAATGGAAAAAGGTTGACAATTTGCATTGCTTTTAGTGGACTGTGAGCCAATTTTGCCAGAAAACAAATTTGTGAAAAGTTTTTTAGTGTCTGAAATATGAATGTTGCACTTCTGCTTGTTGGAAGATCTCCAGCAAGAACTGTGTCTTAACTGGGCCTTATATAGTAGTTATTATTTGTAATAGTGTACTGCAATTAGATTACTTTTACAAAGCAATTCTTTGAATGAAAACAACAAATTGAAGTTATTCTTCATGATCAAATTTGGAGAAAATTCGCATGAAGATGAATCTTCCATATTTTTTACACAGGTGTAGGGGAGTGATGTTGCCAGGTTGGAAACGCATTGCAAGGACGGGCGCATTGCATGCAATGTGAGGACACAAATACTAAGTACTAATGACTACATCCCGACAAGCCAGAAAGCTCCCTTCGAATGTGCATGCGCGATAAACTGCTCACTTCCCCTGAAAATATCGCTCTCTCACTCACTCTGTTGCGCCAGTCGGCATGACCAGGTGAGGGGAGGCATAGACTGACATAACATACATTCCGAAGGCATAGACAGGCTGCTGTTGTTTGTGAGCCCAATGCGCAGCAGTAAAAGTGTCAGCCATCCAAATCAAAACAGTTTCAGCTGTCTATGCACAAATGTTGACTCTAAATATATTAAGATTCAGTAAATGATTCATCCCTGGTCCTCAGTACTGTGCAGTGTGGTCTGTCGTAGCGTAGGCCTAATTTCAAGTGAAGTTCACAGGCGTAATGTTGTGTTTATTTCTTTCTAACATTAGGACAACCGTTCGCAGGTAATATAACCTGGACATCAAGCTCCCTCCTTACCATTCCAATCTCAATTCCATCGAATTATTTTGGAGTTCCATTAAAAATTTCCATTCCAAAATTTCCATTAAAAATTAAAAATTTGCGGATTCAATGGTGTAATGGTTAGCGTGCCGGACTGTCATACCCAAGTTTGCGGGTTCAAACCCGATCGAAGCCGTGGATTTTTAAGGGCGAAAAAATCCTTCGTACGCCTTCCTTTGGAGGGGAAGTAAAGCCGGCTGTCCCATGTTAGTAGATTTACTTGCATGTAAAAGATCCTCAAGTCTAAATGACGCCTCTGAGCTAAATTCAAATCGCCTGTTTCGTCGCCCAAGATAATACCTTCTTTCTCTGCTAGGTGGTGAAAGGAGCGTAGTAGAAATTTGCGTGGTCAGGCGGAAGAGCGGGCCTGATGGCCCGAGTCTCGCCATGTAAAATAAGGCATTAACATTAACAACATTAACATAACAACAAAAATCACGTTACTAAAGAAATCATCGGTACCCCTCTAAAACTTAAAGAAAATGTAAGCCAAATATTATTTTCTGAATATTGCCCAAATCAATGAAAGAAGTGTGAACACATTAAGAAAATCAAAGGAGAATATATGAAAACAGACATGACATCGAAAGCAAATGTGGACAAAATTGTTTCTTTACGGGGCAGTTCCTCTGAGGACGACAATGATGTCACATAGCAAAGGCTGCGGTGACATTGATGACTTGTAGCTCCTCCTTGCTGGGGGAGGGTGATGAATCACATGCGCACAGTAGGTTCAGATAATCTGGCACTGTAGTAGCGGTGTGAGAAGCCCTCGAAACTAAGCTCCTCCCAAAAGGGAGATTTCAAACTTGTGCCCCTATAACTTATATACTTCAATTGTATGAATTAAAGCAGATATAATAGATGGTTCTGGAATAACTATTCGCACAATTAAGTCAATAAATATTGCTCTAGTCAACATGTTCATGTGTGCTTCACTATCTCTATCAAAATAATCCCAAACACTGTCGCATCATGTGCTATAGTAATTTGCCCCCTTAGTGTAGTGAATATTTCATGCTAGGAGGTGGTGGTGATTCTTTCCCTGCTGGATGGTGAGATCTGGCACTGACCTAGACTTAAGCTTAATGGGGATCTCCCCCTCCAGATGTTTCTCCCCAACAGGACATTGCCCCAGTTGGGGAAGCTAAGCTTCAAGCTGATTTCCTTGCAGATGTGAAAAAGTTCTGCATGTAAATGTAAGTGCTTGTGAATGTGTAAGGGGATAGGAGGGCAAAAGAATAAAGAAGGGAAGATCGTATGTGTATGTGATCATGGGTGGACGTATTCCATTTTTCAGTCAATATAAGTTTCAATATAAAACTACCTACATCTTATCCGGTTGATTTTTACTTTCCTATTTACATACTTATATAGAGAGTAATATACGTAGTATAGGGAAAGTTATGAAATGCTGCGGAAAATTGATTTCAAGATTTCAATGGAAGTTCATATTTTTGGGTTTCCTGATACCGAGAAAGAGGATCTTTTCAAAACATCTGTCTGTTCATCCATCCGTCCATCTGTGAACACCACTAATGCCTAAACCATGCGTAGGATTTTTTCTAAATCAAAGAAATTCGTGTCTATCTGACTTGTAACAAAATCTTCTTTACTTTTTACTACTGATATCGAATGTCAAATCTACTATTTGCTTACCAATTTACAATCTGGGCAACTCGATCGGCCCGCCATACGGGGGATACGTTCGGTTACAACTATCACTCGTCCAAACAAAACTTTCTACCTCACAAAATAACCGACTTCCATCTTTTTTTTTTACCAAAGCCCCCTAGCAACCACCTGCCATCGTCTACTCTTTTCCTGAATAATTGGTATATCACAGACTGGAGTCGAAGCTTTGAGATTTTGAAAAACGTTCTTCAAAATTTTGTGTACTTTACATGCAGCATCCCGGACATTTTCGAAATTTTCTCAGAAACTGCTCCAAATTTTTTCTTTTTATTTCTTGTAAGAATAGAGTAAAGTATTAATGTGACATTAAGGTAGTATTAAGGTGATAGAGTAAGTATTAAGGTGACATAGTTACAAATTTCACAGTAAACTCTGGATTTTTGAAAATTGCAAAAGTTAGAATTTTTTCGGCATTTTTCTACAATTACAAAATAAAAATACAGATTTTTCCGTCAGTTAAATTTGTTCTCCAAAATTAGTTTGCCATGTATTACAAATGCCATTTTCTCACAAATGGCTCAAAATTTTTTCTTCAAAATTATCAAATGGCTAGTGCTGATTGCACTCTTTAATACGATGGAAAGTTTATATTGGGATATTTGATTGTATTTTCAAAAATTATGAAAATGTAATTTTTTTGAGAGATCTCTCACATCATTAATATGCACATCTCCAGCAAATTATAAACACTATTTTATTTATGAGTTAATGTGCTTCAAATAACTTCTAATGAAGTTTTTCGAAAATCCAAAAATTTTCTGTGAAAAAGAGCTTCAAATTTTGCACTAACAGTAGCACTTACATGCCATTTTCTTAAAAACGGCTCAAAATTTTTCAAAGACAATTGCCATTTGGGATGTGGTTTTACTGTTCTTTAATATACTTAAAGAATTATGTCCATTCTACTGTTAGAAAACAGAAAAATTAAGAAAATGTAAAAAAATGATGGTGATAGATGGCACCTGGTAAGAGTATGTGGCAATAGACTTTTGATCCAGCCATAAGATTCCAAGAAATTGTCAAAACTATGTTTTTTCGTGTTTACGATCTTTGTTAGTATGACGGGAAATAAACCAACTAGATCATTGCTGGTGCCATTGGTTAAACCCTGTTATTCCTTGGTTATTTTCAGTCTACAACATCATAATTTTGTTCCATAAGGATGACAACACTGATTTTTGACAAACGAGAGAAAACTAAATGAATATCGCCCGGCTGAATGTGTTGAAAATTTTGAAGTATTTTAGTTGCAGTGAAATGTGAAGTATATTTCCTGTGTATTTTGTATAAAGAGATTGCAACTTGTCTTGGAACATTAAATTTGAAGAACATGAAGTGAATACGAAGGGAACAAGATCTGTAAATACTAAACAATGCATTTCTTAAGCATGCAAATATCGATTTTCAATTCAATGTGACTTACAACTTACACACATAAACATACAAAATAGTAATCTTTTAATGTTTATCTATATATATTTGCCTTCAGAAAAAAAATCAGAGTTTGTGGAGTTTTAAAATCTTAAACTAGGGGACAAAAATATGGAAGTGTTAAGCAACTCAGGGGAACCAAATGTAGTTGTAGAAGATTTTGCGTCAGAATTTTCCAAAGTAATGGAAAATGATATTATATTAGCATTAGAGAATTAATGCAGAACAACAGCTTAAGGGTGATCTTTTACATTCATGTTAGAAAACAAAACGTAAAAAATATAGCTGTTCTGTCATTCATATACCTGTAAGTGTTTTTTTTACAGCGATTATAAATTTGAAATTGCAATATGACCAGTTCATTTCCCGTTGGGAGTTAATATACAAGGCCATTGAGTGTTGGGAATTTTTGAACTGGAGTATAACATTAACAGCTACTATGATTCATTAGTAAGTCCAATGCCAGAAACTCTTAAGAACATATTTGAACAAAGCTACACATGAAAGATATGAAGTACAAAATAAATTTTCTACACATGAATATACTTTTACAACAGTTTACAGTGTCAGCAATGCCACATTCAACTAGTACAATTATATTGTGTAACTACGTATGTGGTACACAATTTTAACCAATTTTTACTTTCTAATTTACGTACATTTATATGGAGTAATAAAAATAGTATAAAGTTATACAGTGTTGCGGAAACTTGATTTTGTGTTTTTCAAAGGAAATGCACGTTTTGGGGTCCCCTGCTACAAGAAAAGTGTTGTTTTTCTTTCTTTCTTTCTTTCTATCTTCCAAAACACCCATCCATCTGTCCATCTATCTGACTGTGAACACCACTAGTGCCTAAAGCCCTAAGCCATGCAAAGGATTTTTTCCAAAATAGATTTTCCCTGAGCTGTCTGGCTCGACTTGAACTGCAATTTTGAAAAACTTTTTTTAAATTTGGGGTAATTTTACACATGAAACCTCAGGGACATTTTCAAAATTTTGTCTTGAAGTTTTTGAAAGAATAGAGTAAAAATAAAGATGGCTTGGGGCTGTTTTTCTCTGTTAACTGGATTTTTGAAAATTTCAAAAGCTTGAATTTTTTTCCAGCGTCTACCTACAACTACAAAATTGAAGATAGTGATTTTTCTTTTGCGTAAAATTGTTTCTCCCTATTTAGTCCTTTCATTAAGGTGATGTATGTTTTGGAAAATTTTAGTAGTTTTCGCGCAATATTGCATATGATAGGTGCAACAAACAAAAAAATTACAAAAAGATTTTCTCGAAAATGGCTTTGAAGATTTTCTTTTAACTTTTGGGAAGAATAGTGCTAATTGCCCTCCAAAGGTGACCTAAATGCCATATTGCTGTATACCTTTGGTTTTTTTCAAAAATTACAAAAATTTAATTTTGTGGGACTTGTCTTTTACATCATTGACATTTACATTAGCAGTAACTTGTTCACATTTTTATATTGATGAGTACTTGTGCATTAAATAATGTCATGTAAAGTTTTTCGGAAACTAAACAGTTTTCTGTGAAAGTGAATCCAAAATTCCGCATTTTCAGAAACTTTTTACTTTGTCGTGCCTAAGAAGGAACATCTTAAGAAGTGAAAGTTATGTAATGCTGGGCGAAAAAACTATGAATTTTCAGCAGAAAATCTCTCATCACAAGGCCCTGGTAATTAAAAAGAGAATAAATCCAGTTGCTAAATTTAGAAAAACAAATCCTCTAACATGTGGTGCAAGCAGAATCCATGTTTTATGGTTTCTTGATACTGAAAAATCGATTGATGGCAAAACGTCTGTGAACAGTGCTAGCGACTGGACCTTTCAGCCGATTTTCTCCGAAATTAATATTCCCTGATAGATCATGCCTGATTTTGCAGTCCCTGGAATTTGAAATGGATATTTTAATTTTGGGGGTATGTTACATGAAGTCCCTGGGACATTTCAAAATTTTCCAAAAAAATGGCACCAACAATTTTGATTAAATTTTGTTGTTGGTTAGTCTGAAGGACATTTAACCCTTTTCACTCATAACCCCCGAGCATAACACACAATCCTACAGCTCATGTGGTAGGAGAACTACAAGGTAAATGGCTACTAGCTCATATCAGTATGTAAATTGACAGGTCCTACAACTTGTAGGGCATGTCTCAGATGCCACACCAAAATCCCTAATTAACTCGTAGATCATGGCACAGATGCCCGCGTATTTTCCTGGTATGTAAAATTAAGTTTTCATTGTTGAATAGATACAGGCTACTATTCAATTTTTAAACAATGTTGATGCAATAATGTGAAAATGAGCTGGAAAGGGGGAATGCCGAGCATCAGCTTCGAGCTGTGCATCCTTTTTCCATTGTCGTCCTAGACATGCCTTACAAGTTGTAGGACCTCGCAGTGCTTAGAAACCTCCGACCCCTGAGTGCATTCATGGGTGGTATGTCATGCATGCCCTGTGAGTGCAAAGGGTTAAGAGAATGGTGCAGGTCTCATGTTGGTTGAAAACTTTCATTTTTTGAAAATTGAAAAAAATTAAAATTTTTTCGACGTTTTCCTAAAACTACAATTACAGTGATAACATCTTTTTCTTAGTGAAATGTTTTCGTAAAAAACAGATCTTCAAATAAGGTCATGTTGAATTTTACGAAAATATGAGTATTTTTTTTAGTCATTTGGCGGCAAAAATAGTCGAACGCTACCAATTTACTGAATGTAAAATTCCATTTCCTGAATGTAAAATTAATAGTGCTTTTGTTATAAGTATTAAAATTAATCTCTTAGAAATTATTTAAAACCTGTTTTAAATTGCATACTTTAATTGAGTTAAATGTGAAAAGGAATAGATAATTTCGCTTTGGTTAATAAGGTGTGGGATTAAAAAGGAATATATGTAAAAACTGAGTAATTTGGATGTATATAAAAATATTATATTTAATTATTATATTTTTCTATCTATTTTCATTTTCTTGCTAGTGGAATCAACAATGCTAATTGATCAAATGTGAATCCCATATGAATTAGCGGTCAGTTTTTTGTGTTGTTGTAACACTTCACTGAAAACAAAGCAATAATGACTGCTTTTCTTTTGCAATTATATAAACTAATAGTTTTATTGACAGGTAAAATACTCATCGTGAATTGATTTTTGATTTTTGCGTGATTTGTATGAATTTGCAAACTTTTCACGCAATTTTGCTTGAAAATAAGGGCAAGAAAGTAGGTGCTGTTTAGCTCCAATAGTTTACTTAAAATTATGAATATAAATTTTCAACAAACATTTGTTGGTGCATTAAATCATTATTTTTCTTTCATAATGCAAAAGAAATTAATAAACATCAATGTGTGGTAGCAGCAGCAGAACTCGAAACTGTTGATGGAGCTCCAAGTCAATTGTGAGGAAGCAGGATTACACATGAACTTAGGTAAAACAAAACTAATGACAAAATACTAGTGAAATTCCAATAAAAGTAGGTTCAGGTATTATTAATTATGTTCAGGAGTATGTACATCTGGGACAAATGGTTTTTCATTGAAAAATTATGAGCAATTTTTTAAGAAAAACTGGAGGACCAACCAAGATGAGTCTTTGTTGTAGGATCTGCTTTCTTCCCAGATTCCTGCCCAAAATGTTTCGACGTCTTCTTTTGAAGGAGGGACAGCATTGCCCTCTTGAGTTTTGAGTCAGACTGCTATAAAATCTCTTAACATCTGTTTCAAAGAACTGATTCTGTAGCCAGAAATCTACTGTATGTTTGTAATGCCTAATGCATTGAGCTCATGCTTGGATTTTCTCTTTTAGATTTTCAGCTACCATTAGCCTTGTGTCATTTTCAATGTGGTATTTTTTTTGTTCAACATGGTTGTATTTTTGGTTGAACTTTAGAGGTGTTTGTTTGTTTAGAAGATGTTTTGGCTAAGAGAGATGTTTCATATATTCTCTTCAACAGTGCACGAGATTCGAATGGAAGTAGACAATCATGTTCTGTCTCGCACTGAAGGAGAATTCACATCATGTCTATATAGTCTGATTCATTGCCAGATGAATTTTCACAAGAGATGGACCTTCAACAGGACCATCAATTTTAGGAATATTAGATTGTTTTAAATGTTCGTCACGTGAAGAATTCAATGAAAGAACAAACTTCAGTTTTTTCCCTGAATGTCAGCAAAAGATTCTGCTGTGAATTTTCCGCATCTGAGTATGCATAGTTGTTGATTGGTAAACTGCTTTGAATCTAGGGTGGGTCTCCTGAATCTAATGGCTCTGCTCCTGCCTTACCTTGTAAACGTCTATTTCTGAACCCCCATTTTTTGCTTTTGCATAGTAAAAGCACTACATTACCTCCTTAATTTCATCCTGGGGCTATTTCTGATGATGGCTTTGAGCTCCTGCTAGCTGTGGGCCCTTGGGATTAATATCCATGGTATGGCCAGACGTCGACAAGGTGACATTAGCTTGGTTTTTAAGGCAGATAGAACATTGATAGAAGAAGGCACGTTATGATTTGTTACATTTCTTGTTCTGTCCAGTTCGCTCATTGGTTTTAAAGAAAGTTTCACAAGAAACAAGTTTGAGTTCACAGATCTCACTTAACCCATGGGTTGTTTCCTGCTATCCGTTAACTGCGACCGACAGTGGCAGTCGGGATATCCCCTGAGGGCCAGCAATGGTCTGTCCGATCGCCAGTCAACAGTACTAAACCCTGCAGGATTTTCACTGACTCCTTTGCTGGCTAATGCAAGGTTGGGGCCTCCACTCTAATCAGTGGCCTGGTGTGCCAAACCAGTTTCTGTCCTGTACCCTCTGTGGGCCAATAACAGGAAGTCCAAAGGTTCATGACGCTCTCCTCTCTACTTACTTCCTGTAATGAAGTCCTCCCAGAATGTGCGGTAGTGTAGTGCATTGAGTGTATGTAAGTGGTGAGGATAGGACAAGAAACAGGAAGGAAAGACCGTGTGCGGTCCTTTGCCTGTTTGTTAGGGTGCTGCTCTGGCCTGGTATCCATCGGAGAAAATTAGGATATGGAGAAACTATGTAAATGATCATTGTCTTCATTAGATATTGCAGTTATAACATATGACACTGAATCATTAGACACAACCATAAGTTAATAATATGCAAATTCAGTAGGGAAATTTGGAAATATTAACCTTTTAATTCTTTAAAAATTAAATGCAATGAAAATGGAGATAAAATCATCAATCATAAAATCATCAAATTTCTCTACCCTTGTAAACTGTGCAAAGTAAAAAAAAACAAAATCGTGGTTTTGAAAAAATTGGGGACTCTCACAACTTCATTTTAATCTTTTGCAACTAACGTGCTTTGCCATAATGACTTACATTGGTCCCTGAGATCGATTTGTAATGTACATTTATTCCAATTCAAAAATGCTTTGAATCACTATCTTCTGCTATTTCTGGATCTGTTTCAACTTCATCAAAAAGACCACTTGTTACTGAACATCCTTGAAAATTGCAGAATTGCAAAGTCAATTTTTAAGAACAAAATTCTAAAAATTAAGACACCAGGAATGTTTCAAGCACATGTTAACATTTATTAATTCTGAAAATTCAAAAGTTTCATTGAAAATGGGAATCTTACCATATTATTAAGCTAGCTCACTTTTCACATTTGCTGTTTGGACTCATGATTTCAAGTCTTATTTAGAAAGTTCTAATGTAAATAAATAAACATTTTAACATATGTTTAATTAGTTATGTTAGTGGTGTCTGGGATATAAACGTTAACATGAATGAACAAATTTGAATACTAACATTATCCTATAAAATGAATTATAACAAATGTCTTGCTGAAAAAATGCTATCTTACAAACAATAAATGAAAGCAAAGAAAATTAAACATAACATAAAATAGATAATGAATAGTATTATCAATATACACTGGCAATTAATTTATTTTGAATATATTTAAAGATAGGATGAAACCAGAAAATGCATATTGTGTATAAGCAACACTGGGAAGAAATGGCTTTATAAGTCAGTGATTGTGTTAAAATTCAGGAAGATTTGAGAAATTTAGCATTCTGGTGCTCTGAAAATGGTATGTATTTGAATGTAAACAAATGTAAGCAAATTAGTTTTCATCGGAGCAGAACCTTCATAGATTACAAGTATATACTATCTGATATACCTCTTGATCGCGTTACATATATTAAGGATCTAGGTGTCATATTTGATACTAAGGCTACCTTTAATCAGCACATAGATTATGTTGTAAATAAGAGCATGAAAATGCTTGGTTTCTTGAAAAGAAATAGTGTTGACTTCAAGGATGTATCAACATTGGTAACTTTGTACAACACTTTAGTTAAACCAATCCTGTTATACTGTTCCCCGATTTGGTCTCCTCACTTTGAAACTCATATAAAGCGCTTGGTCAGAGTACAACATAAATTTTTTTCATACGTAGCATATAAAGCTAAACTGCAAAATCCAGCTAGAACTCATGACTATTCCGAAATTGCAACTTTAACTAATTTGAGTTCATTAAGATCATTTAGAAATTATAATGATGCGTGCGTTTTATATAAGGTTGTAAACGGCCTGTTTACCTGCCCTGAACTATCTGCATTTTTTGTTTTTAATGAACCCAATCGACATCTCCGAACGAATCGATTATTTAATGTTCCAGTTCATAGAACATCGTACGGATTTTATTCTCCTGTGTCTAGATTGTTAAGAATGGGCAATAATGCGTCTTGTCCTTCCCTGTCTCTTGCATCGCTTCGTATATTCAAGCGTCGTGCAAGATCAGTGTATTTATATGAACTGTACTAATTATTCTCCGTAATTGGCTTTATATGTTGGTGTTTTATGTATGTTGTAACCATTTTTAATCCTATGTATTGAGCTGTATACATTTTTTTTATTCCTATGTATTGGGCTTATAGCCTGTTGCTAAATAAATAAGTCATCATTCTGTAGGTATTCTGAAAAGAAAAATTTCTGGGTCATTGATTTGAAATGACCCAGACATGACAAAACATATTGAAGAGTTAGGATTTTTGTGTTTATTTTGAATTTATTCTGTGAAAATAGTAACAATCAGAAACGTGAAACTGACGGAGGGTTAGTGGTTTCTTCTTGATCATGAATTTGTGTAGTTTCCTGTTAGCATCATAGTTATTTATGAAATAAGTGTTGTATGATGTTTTATCACTACATAAGATTGGCATATTGTAAAACAATGTTATTATTCAAATATTGTACAAGGTTTTATCCACTTCATAAAAACTCCAATGTACTATAATTTTTGTTTAAATTTGACTATTCGTGCTGCAAAAGGTCACAGATTGATGTTGATTGAAGACCATGGATTAATAGAACACTTGTCACTGAACACTGAAATGTGAAAGGTTGTTGATAATTCTTATCAAACTTATCTCAGGTTTGTTTAGTTTAACTAAAGATAATCAAAGTGAATAAAGAAATGTGTGATATCGCCCCATATTTGCTTCTTAATAATAGTAACAACTATCTTAAGGCAGTGCATATACAATTTTTTTCTCAGTAATAAATTCATAATCTTGTTAATACACTTCATCTGGAGGCATAGATGTTTGTCTCCAGATATTGCTTGTGGTGGAGCACGTGGGAATTCTTTTGTGGGAAATGCTAAAATAAATTGCAAATGGTGGGAGTTTTTTTGTGGGAAAGACCCAAAATAAGTTCATCTAAGAATTAAGGATTTTTGGTGTTTTCGACTTGATGTATGATGTAAAGTTTTTCTGATATTAACAGTGAGACATTGCCTTCCATGCAAACATAGCACTATTCACCAATCAATCCATACCAATATTACTACAATGTTAAAAGCTCTGTACAAAGTACACATTGGTTATGATGATGAACCATATGTCTTGTCAAATAGTGCACAGCTTGCTCTGTTCATTCTCATCTGAACATGAGGACATTATGAAATAGCTCTTGCTGGAGGTGATATTCCGTAGTGCAGGGATTCCCAACCATTTTCTTTCATTGATCTTCTTAAGTGAATGGTTTGCTTCATCAACCCCTATAAATTTTCTCTATAATATACAGTATCCATACTCACGACACAAAGAATTGCATATAAATGCCTGAAAGATTACAATTTCTTACCCCAATATTTGTAAATATCTCTGTTTTTCAATAAACAAAGACACCTCTTCTTTTGAGTAGCTGAGTTTCTAATATACATTGAAATTTAATTGTTACAAAATATTGAGTGTTTTTTAAGAATTGGGCATTACATTTCTCTGGGGCATATTGTGGAGAGTACTTTCTTGCATGATAGAGTATTGTTGTGATTGCATAGTTACATATTGTGGAAAGTACTTTCTTACACAATAGAGTATTGCTATGATTGCATAGTTATAATTTCGTGAGTTTTCTAAGCATCCTAATTCCTAAGAATGAATGACGGAGACAAAAGAGGAGGAGTGAATTTGTAATTCTTTATCATATCTTTTGTTACTTTGTCGGAAAATAGTTAAATGAGGTCATCAATTTTTTTTTGTAATCAATGGGATCCTGATCAGAATCTGGTTCATATTCGACTATTGACCCCTTCAATCAACTCTGTTATCATCATTGAACCCCAGGGGGTTCTACATTGAGCCTATTGGGAACCCCTACCTTAGTGCTTTCCACTAAACATTTCACAAAGAAATGGGCCACAGATTTTCAACTTACAAATTTACAGCTGAGTTAGGGTATTTCCATGGACAGGAATCTCTTCTTGTGCTGTCTTAATCAAAGGTACTTTTAGTAAAACCAATGAATTGCCTGGCTCGCCGCATGATAAAATTAATTTTTTTGACATTTGACACATGCGAGAAAGAACATTCCTCTGTAACCAATATTCACCAATATGCCTGTAGTAACAGGCAAAAAATCTCTTAAAAAGAAGGCATCTTACATGTAGGCAGACAATTCTCATCATTTATACAGGTGTCTCAGGATAAAGGTTGTAAAATTTTAGGGCATGTAGAGGGGTTGAAAATGATCACTCTTTTCAATTGAATGTGTAGAGGGAATGACCGACCTACACATAAGACATTTGCCCCTGATTTTTAGAGAACTCGTAATGCACAGGTGTTCAACAGGTCATATTCTGATGCACTCAAGATTTCATGTACCTTTTGAATAGCTGTGTATACAGGGTTGCGTAGCAAACAGGAGCAAATATCACACGTGTAACATGGTTACCATATTTCCTAATACATGTTCATTGACAAAAAGTGATAATTTTTTACTCCTCTTCATGCCCCAGAAGTTCGTAACATTTATTGCAAGACATTCTGTTTATGGAGACTTGAGACTGCCTGTATTGTCTTAAGTGAGATCTGCTACAATAGGGTATCTTACTGTGATTTATAAAATAAGTCAAAAAGGTTACACAAAATTTGTGATTTAATCAAAATTAATATTGGCTCACAATTGTTTAGTTAGAACAGTAGTTTAAGGAATCTTTGCAACATTTGATATTAAAATAAAACCCTTCTTTTACACTTTTCAACTGAGAAAACTGGTGTGAATTTCTGGAAAGGTAAATGGTGGGAAATTACTTTTGCTTATACATGAAAATACAGAGCACTAATGCTCTACATTAATAATATTAACATAAAATACGACGACTGTTACTGAAATCATTTTATGATCAAATCAACATTTTTTTAATGTGCGTAGTTAGTTCAGTCAAACGGGGCTCAAAAATGGCAAATAGCGGAAAGTTTTTGGTGTAGTTTTGATTTTTGGGTCCTATATGTTTTTGAGGTCGCTGAACACGAATATCATGTTTGTTAACAAAATTTTTGCCCAGAAACACGATTTTTTCGCAAAAAACATGTTATAATTTCGATATTTTTCAGTTTTTTCAACAAACTCTGAAACCATCCACTTTTCGTAAATAAGTGGCTACACTACGTCTTAGGGGATTCTTTTTCCTAATTTAGCAACTGGATTTATCCACTTTTTCGCTATCAGGGCCCGGCAATTCTGCCGAAAATCCAGTTTTTTTCTTGCAACATTACGTTTCCCTATATTATACTTAGGTTTTTCTTTCTTGGCGCACGGGGGTGTGTCATCAAAATGGAATATCTCGCGGTATTTCGCGTTGTTCTCCGTTGTGCCGCCAGGGGTCGGATGATCGCCAGCATTGCTCGATACAGTCGCGATCATGCGACCCCTTGCGGCACAACTGAGAACGACGTGAAATACCGTTAGTCTAGTCAAATGGTAGAAAATAGGGGAAAGTTTTGGTGTAGTTTTGATTTTTGGGTCCTAAATGTTTTTGGGGTCGCTGAACACGAATATCATGTTTGTTAACAAAAATTATGCCCGGAAATACGTTTTTATCGCAAAAAACATGTTAGAAATCCGACATTTGTCAGTTTTTTCAACATAACTCGAAAACCATTCACTTTTCGTAAATAAAGGTCCGACATAAAATTAAAGAAGATAAAATTGCCTACATTTTATGTCTGAAGGATTTTTTTCTCCAACGTACCATTTAGCCGCTAGAGCAAAGTGAATTTTCGTGTTTTTATGAAGAAAATTGTGAAAATGGGATTCGTCGCATTTTATCACAATGTAGCTCAGAAACTACGCATTTTTCGTAAATATTGACCTTACATGAAATGAAATATTATACAATTGTCTTCACTTTGGGACTTAGAGGTTCTTTGTCTGATACACAGTTGCGCCGCTACCGCGCGTCGAACCCGAAGGCAAAAAATACTTGGATGTTACTGTGAGAATGGCACCTCACATACCCTCCCGCACTTACCCTTGCAAGCAATATAGTTGCCTGTTACTAAATATGACGGATGTTGAATCACTATTCTATTACTCTCGGCATTGTGTATTGTATTATTTCTGAACATGTGGTAGATGGTGGCCATTGAACAATTTCTCATGAAGCATATGAGACTTCATTTAGGACTTGGTCGTGAGGTACGGGAAGTTGTACCTCTGTACATGTCTATGAACAGTTTGAAAATTATTCTGATGTTACATTTCACTCTTCTGAACAGCACATAGGTTTGAGGGTCTCCAGAGTAGAACGAGACAAGGATGGAGCCAAAATGTGTAAATGGTTACGGCAGCATTTTCCCTTCCCAAAAACCCCTGACCTATTTTCAACAAGCACTGGTATTGTTGCCGACGATAGAATTAACAGTCATAAGGCTTTGGATTTGAGCAATAAGGGCATAAATAGAATTATTGATGGTGACTTCGCAACTGTAAAATTCAAGCGGAGTTACAGAGTACAGCCTCTTGCTGTAATGACGTCTGACTGTAGTACGAACAGACGAGTTGATTCCTGTCAATCCAACTGCTCTGTTTCAAAGAACTGCCAGCGCTAAGAATACGGATGACCAGCTTGAGTGTTTGAGCTACGACTTAAGCCCATATTCCTTGTCATTATTCGACAGTGGTTTAAGAAAAGAAAAAAGTCAACTCTCTTTAAAGCATTCAAACCACAGAATCCAAATTCAATTGAGGCCAAGTTGAATAAGTCATCGACGGAGGATCTTTATTGTATAGGCTTCCTTGGAGTATGAATCAATCATTGTCTTGTGTTTGTGATAATTACATTAAATACGTGAAATCAAAATATCAATTGCAACCCGTGGTTGTTTTTTATGACTACCATGATGGTGAGAAAGGGGGTACAAAAAGTGCAGAGCGAATTAAAAGATCTAGAAAACTTGCTTCAGCTGACATTTTGTTTGACGAAACAATAGCACCAACGACGTCAAAAGAGAATTTTCTTCCTAATCATCACAACAAAAGTCGATTTATAGCATTGCTGATTGCAATGTTTTCTTCAGCGAGAATGACATGTAAGCAAGCGAAGGAAGACGTAAGACACCCTCACAGTCAACACAGCTTTGTTCTTAGCTGCAACTAATGAGACTGATTGTAGTTGGTGAGGATGTGGATCTATTGGTCATTTTGATAGGCCTCTGCCAACATGAAAACGTGTTCTTTTTGAAACCTGGAAAAGACAAAGTTTCTACAGCTATGTTTTCTCCAATTGATGTTGTAAGTGAACCAATTGCCGAAAACAAGATGAACCAAGAATCCTAATCATGTTGACACAATAAAAATATTCAAGAACTCCAACGCGACTCGGGAGCTGGTTTCTGATGCTGATGAACATTTTCTTGTTTCGTTATATGGCTATAACGGGAAGAAAGCGTCATCACTCAACAAATTGAGACGTATTTTTTTACATCAAATCTGCCTTCAAGTACAAGCCAATCATTGCTGCACTGCCACCATCAGCAGGTGCAGCACAGAGTCTACCATCAGGTCCAGCAATGGCTAGGCGTCAAAAAAACCCTGAGGAGTGGTGATGGAAAGGAACTAAACAGGCCTTGCACCTGTGACAACATTGTTTCCATCCGAACCTTCAGCTTTATTGAAACTTGTTTCAAGCAAATGCACCAAGAACTGTCAAAAAAATTGTGGCTGCCAGAAGGCAGAGCATTCTCTAGAGAATTCTCTAATTAGTGCCTCAATTGCGAGAAGAGTTCTGATAATACGACAGTGGTTACTGATGATGACCTTGAGGATGAATTAGAATTGGAGGACGAGATTAAGCCAGATTTCTCAACCTATGGAACTGACGAAGAGAGTGGAAGTGGAGCAGGACATTCCACAAGGTAATAGTTAATACCAAACCTTAAGGAATAATACAATTCACAATGCCGAGAGTAATAAAATTCCATTTCTCTATTTCTATGTAACAGATGACGATGAAAAGTCAGGGCCGTCGAACAAAAAATTGCGTCGATGAAGGTGAGGTGCATCGGGTTAGAAAATATTTAATTTTCGTTTTACCTTGTTTATTACCAACTTTGCTTTTTCAGTTGGAGTGATTCAACATCCGTCATATTTAGTAACAGGCAACTATATTGTTTGCAAGGGTAAGTGAGGTGCCATTCTCACAATAACCTCCAAGTATTTTTTGCCTTTGGGTTCGACGCGCGGTAGCGGCGCAACTGTGTATCAGACAAAGAACCTCCAAGTCCCAAAGTGTAGACAATTGTATAATATTTCATTTCATATAAGGTCAATATTTACGAAAAATGCTTAGTTTCTGAGCTACATTGTGATAAATTGCGACGAATCCCATTTTCACAATTTTCTTCATAAAAACACTAAAATTCACGTTGCTCTAGCGGCTAAATGGTACGTTGGAGAAAAAAATCCTTGTTCCAAAAGTTTTGTTAACAAACATGATATTTGTATTCAGTGACCTCAAAAACATATAGGACCCAAAAATTAAAACTACACCAAAACTTTCCCCTATTTTCTACCATTTGACTAGACTTAAGTACTTTTAACTAGAAATAAAGTAAACCTAGTAGTAACTACGAAGTAAACATGCTTGTAAGAGAAAGGGAAATAGCGTGGAAATAGTGACACTCATTGTCTGTGATTACTTCAACAAGAAAATAATACAATAAAGAAACATAAATATTGCCAGTTGCCACAGTCATTGCCGAATTATGGACCCTCTGTTTTTTAACTAATCAGGATAATAGGGAAATTGAAAGTGAAATTTGCATTTGTATTGCCCATTGCCGCATCAATAAGTAATACATACCTAAAATGTATGCGACCCGCCACAATATTTACTCTTCATTTTGAAAATAGAATTTGAAGTGATAACACCAGGATAACATTGAGTAATTCTGACTTTTCTTGATCACAAACAGTCGAGTATTTCTAGAGTTTGGTGGGAACAAGATCATTAGTTGCCTTGTCCTTTGTGTTTGTGCAGTCAGGGGAAAAAAGTGTAAAAGGTGGGGAATGTTAGTTTTGAAAGTGTAAAAGCCTGGACAATTTTACTTCATAGTAACCTCAAGGAGGTTGAAGGGAGCGGTAAAAATTAGTATAAATGGCAGAAAATTATAAGTTCGAGGAACATAAAAAAAGCTGGGTTTTACTGTATTTTACAAACAAAAATCTCATAATAGATGTCCTATAAACTCCTTGAAACAGATAACTCTTATTGTTTATACATCTCTGAAGTGTGTGTAAATCAGTTGAATGAAAAATAATAGAGTAATTTTGTAATAAGTTGTTTCAACTTATTAGTTCCATTATCTTGTTTTCATCAAATTTTTGTGTTCCCAGAAGGCCCTAATTTATCTAATGAAGATATATTGCATAATTTTATATACTTGCAGAAGATTTTTACCATAAAATTATTGCTATTTTTAGAATTAATACCATACATATGAGGATGTACAATATGAATTGATAGTAGGTATTCAAACATTTCTTTAATTATGAACTTGAATGACTTTTGATAGTATTTTTAAAACATGAAATTTGAAATATTGGATTTTTCTTTAATGTTTTGCAGATAACTGAGAACTAAAGGACTTGTTTCCTTGTTAAACTTAATTATATTTGAAAAGGTTATATAATCATTCGAAATATCAACTTTGAGGTTGTATTGGAAGTGCTTATTTCAAGGGCCCCTAACAGTGAAAAAAGTTGTTCTTCTACCCATTTAAATAACATCTGCATACAACAACATTCCTAAAATTCTAGAATGTTTCTTGATGATATCTTTTTTGACATTGAGGTATTAGAAAGGCATCATTTGTTTTTGCTGGATGGTGCTAATGAAACCCAAATTTCATATCAAAACTTATGTCAAAACCAGCCCCCCCCCCGAAAAAAAAGCATGAAAATAGTTCACTGTTGCTGCAAAAGTCATATTTTCATTAAAACCTTTGAATTTTGTAAAATTACAAATGTTCAATTTTTTCCCTTCGATTTTTCATTTATGAGCTGGAAATATTTTGTCTTAATATAATTGGATTTTCACAGATTGGAAATGATGTCTTTGAAGGTTTTGTACACTCTGATTTGTTTGTGAAACTCTTTAAACAATTTTCACAATCGGCTCCTTTTTGTGTAGGCGTCTCATGCAAATTGAGCTTGGGTCCACTTGCAACTGTAAAAGGGTTCACTTTCATTAAACTTTCAATTTGTGTGTTGTGTTTAGAGTTCTTGTATGTGTGTGTGTGTCTTAAATATATGTTTTTAAAATGTAGTTTTTGATTTTGGCGTTTATAAACACAAACATTTAATTATATTTGATTAAGTTTTGTGAAGTATTATTAGTTTCTGTCTTAGTTGAAGTGAAGATGACACTTCCAGAACCAGTCTAGCAACATTTTCTCTCAGTAGCTCCAAATTTTTTTCTCAAAATTTTTGTACATAAAGACATTATATTTTGATATTGTGATAATTTCCTTTTTAATGATAGAATTAGGAATTGATACAATTAGAAAACTTGAAAATATATTTGGGTCCTTTTTATCAAATACAATAGCTTCAATATCAACAGCTTGTTAATAGATAATGTCAGTGCTTATAATGGTGACTAATGTTTTGGTGATGTTTGTGGATGTTCAGGAAAATATTTGAGTGTGGAGACATATGTATTTATACTTGGGTCATTTGTTCTTGGCGCACCAAGGTCACGGCCGAAAACTGGAGAGAGAGGGCTTTCTCCAATAGGGAGCTTCCATGTCACTACTATGTTGTGACGTGGAAGCTCCAGATTTGAGAAAGCCTTTCCTCACCATTTTTCGTCCATGACCTTGGTGTGCCAAGAACGAAAAACCCAAGTATAAAAGTGAAAAATCTTTTTGGTGCTCTAAAGATGAATTGATTGAATATCATTTAGGTTTGATGATAATCATGAATTATGTCTAGGAAGAAATTTAATTTTTCTATGAAGTGAGTCTGAAGTGAGTGAAATCTGTTAGGGACTTCATAGTGTATGCCGTATTTCAAGAACTTTTATAGAGTTTTGTGAAAGATGGATGCAATGATAGTTTGTCTATTTATTAGAATTTTACTTATTCATTGCAAATGGTTTGAAAAGATTGTGCTCATTTGTAGCATCTCTGTTTTCTCAGTTTAAAGAAGCATTTGTCATTGAACTTCATCACAATAAAGAATTATGTAATTATAGGTTTTTTAAACTTGAAACTATCTTTATAACCACAATCAAATTTAAATGTATCCTTTCTATCAATTCTTATATTATTTTACCTTTAAACTTTATTGAAATTTCACAGAATTCTTATTCTTAAGAGAATTCTTTTCCTGATCTTTTTCTTTCCAAATGTATCCAATGTAATTCAATTCATATGAAAAATATGAATAATGAATTAAATGTTACTTATGCTTTGTGAATTTTATTGATCTGAAGTCTTCCATGAAATAGTCCATTGTTTTTTGTTTTGCAAATTAATGCAAACATCATTGGAAAAGCCTTCTACTAAGCAGAGCTGTTTATCTCTAAAACTATAGCATTCTAACTTAAGCATTGCATGTTGTGTGTAATACAATTACACCTTTTTTATTTACTCCATTTCCATTCTCTTCCCATTCCATATAGCCTATAGACTTACTAGTAAGTGCTTAAGTGTCCGTCCGTCTGCGATTTTGAAAAAACTTTCATTAATTTTTGGGGATACTTTACATGACACCCCCCAGGACATTTTCAAAATTTTCTGGAAATCGACTCCAATTTTTTGCTTTAAATTTCTTGTAAGAATGGAATAAAATACACTTATACTTCGGTTTTTCTTTCTTGGCGCGTGGGGGTGTCATCAAAATGGAATTTCTCACGGTATTTCGCATCGTTCTCGGTTGTGCCGCTACGAGTCACATGATCGCCAGCATTGCTCGATAGTTGCGGTCATGCGACTCATAGCTGCACAACCGACAACGACGCGAAATACCGTGCGACATTCCATTTTGATGACACACCCCCACGCGCCAAGAAAGAAAAACCTAAGTATAAGGTGGCATAGGTCTGATTTTCACGGTTTACTCTGAATTTTCGAAAATTCCAAAAGTCTGAATTTTATTCGGCGTCGTCCTCCAACTACAAAATTGTAGGTAGAGATTTTTCCTTCAATTAAAATTTGTTCTGCAAAGTGAGTTTTTTTCATTAAGGTCGTGTACATTTTTTTGAAAATTTTAGTAGTTTTTGCACAATACGCAATGTATGCTATTTAAAAAAAAGACACAAACAAGATTGTCTCAAAAACGGCTCGAAATTTTTTCTTTAAACTTTTGGTAGGGATAGTACTCTATGAGAGGACATAAATGCCATATTGCTATATTCTTTTGTTTTTTCAAAAATTACAAAAAAGTATTTTTTTTAAAGATCTCTTATTTCGTTAACAAGTACATTACCAGCAATTTGTAAACATTATTATATTTGTAAGTGTAAGTGCTTCAAATGACTTCAAATAAAGTTTTTTGTAAACTCAAAAATTTTCTATGAAAAACAACTTCAAAATGTCGCATTTTTAGTTGCGCTTAAACACCATTTACTTTAAAAAAGGCTACACATTTTTTAAAGAAAGTTTCCATTTAGGATGAGGGTTTTGTGTTCTTTAATATTCCATAATTAATATTTCCGTTCTACCATTAGGAAACCAAAAAATTAAGAAAATGTCAAAAAAAATGTACTTTGGGCAATGGTAGCATCGGATCGATGGAAGCATGCAAGAGTATATGTCAAGTCTGAATAGCTATTCCTGACCCAAGGAAATAGACAACTAATACGGGAAAGTTTGTGCCATTCTGTAGCAGTACAAGTATTTTTTGCTATATTTATTGGTTTAGTTCTGTTTTTGTCTGATGTTATTTTGTTATCTCTTATCCTTTTGTTTGCATTGCAAGATCCTAAAGTAGCTATTTCAAGTTCTCGAAATTTGGGTTAATATTATCAATTCCCTTCATTATACTATAAAGAAAAGTTGAGAGTAATTTAACACAAGTGTTCTTTTTCTGTTCTGACAATGACAATTTTTTTTTTTAATAATGTTGGCACAAGATATTTACATGCATCTTCAGGTGTATACAAATAATAATTGGTATGTTTATGTCTGAAAACAAAAAATGACTAAGACATTTTTATGATATTGATTAAAATAAAAAAATAAAATAAAATAAAAATTACACAGAAATCAGAGATGTAATGACGAATTTATACTCTTGTTTCCTCTCTGATTTCTGTTTAATTTTTATTTTAATCAGTAGTATCAAAATTTGTCATTTTTTCATTTTTGGACATTAACATATCTATTATTTGTATACACCTGAAGATGCATCTTGTGAAATATTGTGCCAATGTTGTGTGGACAATGAAGCTTTTTTTTTGAAAAAATGTTCATTGAATGTCAGAAAAGAAAAAAAATACTTGTGTTAAATTATTAGTATTAATGCAACAGTCATATTACTTACATAATTTAACTGTTTAAAAAAAGTTGAGAGTTTATTTTTTATTGTGGCTAACCTGAAGGGGAACAGACTTTAATTTGAAATTGATGCTTACGCTTTTTCATGATTTAATTTTATCCTGTAAAATGTGTTAATGTATTTTTTCTTTGGTTAAAAATAACTTCCTTTTATTGAATCAAATGCTTTGAAATAAATTAAACAACTTAATTTCTTTCTTTAAGGGAGTAATGAGTGGTTCAATCAATTGGGATTTGCTGCAGTCTCAGTATTTTGAAGACGTTGCTCTGTGTGAAGAAATACGTCATATAATCCACAAAGAGGAGGTAGGAATGTACCAAATAATCAGACATCATAGAAAATGAAATTAGTTGGAAAGAGATTTAATAATTGTTTGGTTTGTGCAGGATGCATTTCGAGCAGGACAAGAATTTGCAAAGCATTATCCTTATAGCATGACTCGAGTGGAAGAACTTGACAAACAGAGAAAAGAAGAAATTACTTTCATGCCATGTTCTTCAGACTTGCTTCCTTCCGATGCTCAATCTGAAAAAAATAGACCACTGATTGGGAAAAATGTTCCTAATTTTATTTCAGCAGGTCTTTCACCTCAGGCCACAACATTCAAGGAAGTCCAAGCTGCTGTACAGGAGAATTTTAAAGAGCAATATGGACCATCTGAAAAAGTTTCTAAACAAACACTGGAACAGTTAAATGATGGAAGTAAGGAAAAATTACAAACCTTGCCGGAGACTGAAAAGAAAGAATCTAGTGAACAAGGTGTGATAGATAAGTTTTCTTTCCTGAAACATTTTTATAAAACAAAAGAAAAACTTATTGAATTAACTGAGAAAAGATCTGAACAGCAATTACCCAGTAAGTATTTCACAATAAGCTAAGCATTTATGCAAAGAAATTGTTGAGGAGTTCAAAAATAAATTATTCAATAGATCATTCTGTAATAATTAAAAAAAAAGTACTGTGTTATATATACTCAATAGACATGGATCATCAGGGAGAGAAATTAATGAAATCCCCCTCGAATTAGTCAGTAACTATGAATTTTAACTTGTCATGAAACTTCAAACAAAAATAATTTGTGGATCATTATTAAAAGGAAGAAAATCCTGGGTGTAGCTTGCGTTATTCTACAAAATCTGTAAAATTATACATTCAACCAAAACATTTTGAATAAAAAACTTTTATCTTAATTTGTCGATCACACTCGACTCAGTCAACAATATTCACTAGGATGGAGAAAAGATTTGTATAACCAGGATGGAGAAATGTAATAACACTCACGATTTCCTTCATTATCATTCACTGAAATTACCTCCAGTCACTGAAAAACTTACCTCATTTGTTTTTCAGGAAAAAAAAGAAAGAAAGAAAAAAAAGAAAAGAAAAAGAAAGAAAGAAAGAAGAAAAAACCACACACACACACACACACACACACAACACACACCTACAAATGTAACTATTGGCTCAAACATTTGAGCATAATGAAAAGCTAAGTTATACAAATAATTTCACAGCAAATATGAGCTATTAATGATTTATTGTATTAAGTACAAACTAGTAGTGCCACAGACTTTCTTGTAATAGTTAGTTTCCAATCCCCTATGGCATCTACAAAACTCCCAAGGCCTCTCAAAGTACTTACTTCTTTGGCGTGTAGTGAAAAGCACCTTTATGCACCCCAATCGGCATGGACCTACCTCAGTCATATACCGTTACATATTTGCCTATGATATTCCTTGACCTCACCTCAGTGCTTGTACCATTGTTCTGGATGTGAGATCCAATTTCTCGGTTACACACACATCTCACGTATAGTTTCCTATTAAGGCCTAGTCGTGACTGATAAAGATGTAGATGTAATACAAGAGGGATTCTGAATGCCTCAATACCACAAACCCAACTTAAAAATATTCATGCCTGACATGTGTTGTAAACCCACAGCCTTAGCGAGCATATAATTGGCTCACTTTCTCCTTTGCCCATCTCATGAGGCCCATCACTTTTACTATTTGTAAACATAATAATAATTTAATAAAACTAATAATATGCATAAAACTGCCCTTTTTGTATGCATGGCTTTTGAAGTGCTTTGTAGCATTGAATACATGTACATAAATTGCATTGACACTATTAGTTTCTACAGTAATGATGCAAATGAAGTGATTCAGCATTTTATCAACATTACACTGTAATCAGTGATTTTCTCAAAACTAACTCTATAAACAAAATGTTCTAGAACATAGTATTTACCGCTCTTATCAGTTAACAGAATGGTTTATTTAAATTTCATATAATATTCTTATTGAAACAATTGTTTTATCAAAAAACACGATTTTTTTCAAATTTTCCCAATTTTTCAGATCCCAATGATAAAATTAAAATATGACTTTAAGAATTGTTATTGAAGCAAAGTGTGTCCTACTTTTCATTAAAAATTTGGAGCCATTGTTAGAAAATGTGTGAGTGTTTCTGAAAATGTGCCATTTTAAGCTCATTTTCAACACAGAAATTTTGAGTTTTCAAGAACCTTCATAAGAAGTCATTTGCAGTACTTGTATTCACAAATATAATAATGTAATATAAACACTGTAATATAAATATGAATATGAGAGAGATTTTTTTTAAAAAAATTGTGTAATTTTTGAAAATTAAAACAATGCAATAAAACGGTGAATCTGTTTTGTTCATTGCATTGAGCACTATCTGTACTAAAAGTTTAAGGAAAAATTTTGAGGAAATCTTGTTTTGAAAATGCATATATTTCACTGAAAACTATGCAAAAACTGTTAATATTTAAAAAAAAATTACATAACATTAATTAAAGACTAATTTTGAAGGACAAATTTCATTAGAAGGAAAAATATTTTCAACAATGTACTCTGATAACAAGGGAGTCCAAAACATTTCAGATGTGCAATTTTCAAAATTTCAGAGTTGACTGTGAAATTGAATGTATGCCATCTAATATATTTTATTCTATGAAGAAATTTAAAGAAAAAAATTGGAGTAATTTTTGAGAAAAGTTTGAAAATTATGACTTCATGTGAAGTACCATCAAAATTTCAATCCTTGTGTAAATCACAAAGCTTTGGGACAGGACAGATCAATGGGGATTCATTTTAGAAAAATACTAAGATTGGTGTAGGAGCTAGTTCATGGAAGGAGCGACATTTGGGGGGGGGGGAGAAACCCCCTTGGCATTGGGGGCCTCAAAATGTGTATTTCCGTTGAAATGTGAAAATCAATTTTCTAGAGTAAATGTAAATCAAATTGAAGAATTCTTCCTGATTGTCAATAAAACATATCCAATGATTTTAATGACTATCCTTTATTATCCACCATTTACACAACGTTTCGTAACTTGTTTTGTTACATCGTCAGCATTCTAAAATTACTGGATACAGAAATCAGTATTCTATCTACATATCAAATTGGTTAATATCCAACATTTGATATTATGATTAACTTTTACTTAATAGACATTGAAAATAATTTTAACTGAATTGTATTAACTTTTACTTAAGATAGAATTCTGTATCCAGTAATTTTAGGAACCTGATGATGTAACAAAAGAAGTTACGAAACGTGTGAATGGTGGATAATAAAGGATTGTCATAAAAAAACTATGTTTTATTAATAACAATTTTCTAGAGCATTACATTACTTTCTCTATACTAAGTACCTACATTATTCCATGTATGGGAAAGTAAAAATATATTGTTTTGACATTCTATGCTAACACTATACAGATTGCTTGACTCAAATCATTAAGTACTCATTTCAATATTCAATTGTAAATTGAGAACTAGGTCTGGCAAGTTTATGCAAACTTTTATCTCTGACACATGAAAATATGTACATAAATATTTTAAATGTGCAATGTGTGGTTGCAAAAACATGTAATTTGCATTGATATTTACATCTTTTTGACATTACAAAGACAGGTATGTGCAAATTAAAAATATATTATATACTTGTGCAGATTTTATGTTGCATTAAGAACACAATATAAAACTTTTGTTTAAGAATTTCTGTTCTTTGAAATTCTTAAACTAACAGACAGGGTAGTCTTCTGATTCAAACTAAAACCTTTTAAAATTACATGATGTGATGGATGCACAAAGGCAACCAGCAGGGGGAAGGGGGAGGGGTAGCTGGAGCAACTTGCCCCAGGCCCAGACTTGTTGGGAAATTACCACAAGAAGGGACCACTTTGACAGCTACTGCTCGGCCATTTGTTGCAATATAACTGCAAATTATGTCGAAGCACTCATTTTGTCAGTGATTTCATTTACAGTTAGCTCATTTGTTAGATGAGTTACAGAAATTTGTAATACATTGCTGGGTCACTTGGAATTGCAAAAAAATTCGGTGCCATTTTTGATAAAATTTTGAAAATGTTCCCAGGGCTTCATGTTTTGAAAGTGTTCAGGGGCCACACGCCCACGCCTACGCGCACGCCCACGCCCACGCGCACGCCCACGCGCACACGCACACACACACACACAAAACACACACACACAAAAACACACACACACACACACACAAAAACAAAAACACTTGTGGTATTTGAGGCCTCCAAAACGTGTATTTCCATTGAAATCTTGAAATTGATTTTTTGCAGCATTAGATAGCTTTTTCTATACTTCATATATTACTCAGTATATATGTACGTATATCAAAAATTTAAAAGGTCAATTCCATGAAAATTTAGAAATTTTAGAAAGGCTACCTGAAAGAACTACCTTAGAAATGTCAAAAATTAGAAAATGTAGTGTGGTGGTACATAGTGAATAAAAAGAATAATAATATGAAAAGATATGTATGTGTGTAGTATATCATTTAAAAGTTCAAATACTTTCAAAAGGAAAAACGTGCTTAAAATGTTATGTTGGATCTTTTTTCTACTTTGGGCCTCACAGTAATAAAATATATGGTAATTTCTTTCAGTGGACATTTGAAAAGGACTTTAACATTGGACTTTTAATCGTACAACCTGTAAGACCAGGAGGATAAATAGCTCTACAATTTCATCTGAAATAAATTCTTTTACTAGAAACTATCATTTTATGCTCATTTCATTGTTTTGTAGCTTGTAAATTTCATAACCTTTGCTACTGTAAGCACTGTGTGGGACCAGTGATAACTCAAGTTTGGACCCACTTAATGCATACTGTCAGATGTTAAAGAGGGCTAAGAGTGAAGGATAAACAATTGAAGATTGTGTGCATTTTCTGTACAATACGTGTTACACATTACTATGTTGCTCATCGAATGGTTCATTAAAGATGAATCCAATATTAAATTTCAATTCCTTCTTCCTCTTTTCAGTTTTGTTTATTTGGATCACAATTGTACCAGACACTTGCAAAATAAGAATGCATATGTGTTTATATAAAATCACATTATAGTTTTATTCTAATTAATAAGAATACCACATTAAATTCTTATTTATTATTCAAGATTAATTTTTAATTGGAATTGCTCTTATTCAGTTTTTTATTCTTTTTAGAAAATGCAAGCTGTTCATTGACAAAACATCGAGATCGTGAAGCTTATCAGTTCATGCGAGGAATTATGGATGAATGTACTCACTTGCAAAACTTTGATATTCCTGTTGACACTTCACTAATTATTGCTGTTTGTGCTAAGGATGATGCATACGTTCCTAGAGAATCGTCTACACCTTTACATGAAATTTGGCCTGGGGCAGAAATAAGAATGTTGAATGCTGGTCATGTTTCTGCATACGTGTTGGGTCAGAATACATTCAGGTAAATTAATTTGTTAGTATTTCAGGTGCATTATGTAATTGTATTATTGACACAGTTCCATGACTACTGGAATTACAGGTGATGGCTTTATTACTGCCACATTTTGAAGCAAGTTAAAATATGACAATGCTATGTTAACCTATAGTACTGGTAAATTCCATAAATATAAAATTCTTACACAGAGATAGTTAATTAGTGAATATTATATATAGATAGAATATTAGTGAATTTCAACACCCCATAGATGTATCTAGATGTTGGGTTTTTATTTTAAAGATTTGCCGCAAGATGGCAGAGTATTTCCTAAATGAATGTTTTTTATTCCAATGTATAGAATGCAATGTCTGAACGTTTACTTTTTTTTTTCTCAAAACTTACGTAAAGTGGCTTAGCATTAGCATGTCATTACCCCAAATAATAAACATTCACTGAAAAAAAAAAGTGTCTTTTTTTTTTTTTAACTGGAAAAAGCTTATGAAATGCTTTGATTTATATTTTTTAAATTTCATTATATTTACTATTTTTGTCATGACTTACAGAATGGATTTATGTACGTACTTTGTGTAAGACATGCATAAGAGAAAATGAATGTAATAATAAAATATGGATTTAAAACAAAAATTACATGAAACGGAACCAAAACTTAAATATTTAAGTATAGACCATTCAGCCGGGAAATTCCCACATACTTCTGTTTGAAGAAGTCAGATTTGGGTGCCTAATATGCTTTGAGATTAAACTCATTTTCTATAGGATCAGTATTGCGTGATGCAAAGCATCACAGTTGCACTAGGAGTACTTGGGACCTTCTTTAACAGGACAATTGCACTTGTACAATTTACAATTAAAGTTTTTTAATAAATGTTCATTAGAATTGATTAATGGATGATAATTGCATCTATGAAAAGACATGTAAATGAAAATAATGTTTAAGGAAGTATTGAGATTGTCAAAATTTTGTAGTGCTGATTAAATAAAATATTTTCATGGTTTATTACTGGAGTAAATAATGGGAACATAACTTAAATGCTGGTAGCTAAAGATTTAATTTATTGTAGATTTTGTATTTGTCATCTGTGTTCCAACTATGATGGTAAATTACTAAATGAGAGCATTTCTCTTTTAAATATTTTCTGATATTTTGATTTGATTTCAGAAAAGCTATTGTGGAATCTTTTGAACGTTTGAAGACCAAATACAATTGGGAAGAAAGGAGCCATCGATGCACATAAATTTAAACACATCTGTGTAAATACAAGTTCTGTGTAAATGTGTCTGTCTTCAGATTACACGAAAAACATAATTTCACACTAATCTGTATACTTTCGTTGATACACGGTGTTAAGTTGTGATGTAATAAATTTTAAATATTCTAGTGGTTCACAGAAGTTAAAAGAAATGTATGGGAACAAAGATTGCTGAAAAAATCCTTTTTTTATTGTTAAGAACAAACCGCTACAAGTTATCATGTAGATGAAGCCTAATTTTGAGAATGTTCTTTTGCTTTTAGTTTAAGGATACTAAAACTTGTCAATTATTGTCTGTTATGTTGTATATTATAATGTGGGACATAAGTCATATCAGGTTTTTCAATTTTGTTCATGTTTGTTCCCAAGACACAGTGGAACAGACAATGCTTTTATTTGCTACTACTGATTAATTCTAATGTTCAGTGGTCTAGTCACAAAAATGTCAATTTAAATAGACTTTTATGACACGGTTGCAATTTGTGTTAGTCTTACAATTGCTCATGGAAACCTATCAAAGTATCAGTTTCAAATACTGCATGTACCCTATATTTCCTGGCAGGGTTTCTATCCTGTTTGATTATCATACAATTGGTCATGTGTATAAATACCAGTATTTTTGTAGATAAATATTTGTAAAAAGTATTGTACAGAAATTTGCATTCACTTCCTCAACAATTGGTCGTGTGAACAAGTCAAGATTCTGTTTCAGGTACCTGTGTGAAGTTATTTACTGCATTCAGTTTTGTAACATGAGTATCTCATTATCACCTTTGCAAAGTGTGATGAATAGTTGGTGTGAAGAAAAGGTGCTAGAATATAAAAGATTGACCCTAACCTAATGTTGAAATAAATAGTAATTATGGAAGACTGACAAATCAATACATTCTATGTTGTGATTAGCAAGTGTGCTTTGTAATTTTGTACAGGTATTAAAAATGTGTGTGAATGTAATTTTATAATTTTATGAGTATTAAAAATTATATTTATATACAAAGTGGTTGTGCTTAATTCCCTTTGACTGTTCTGTTTATTTCCAGTTGTTATTCGTTTAAAAATTATTTTACTTCTAATAACATTTTACATGTATATGTGAAAGTACTAAATTATGCAGTTTCATCATAAGTGGTAACTCATTTACATATAGAATTGGGAAATTACCTAGAAAGCAAACGTCATCAAAAAAAAAAAGTCATCAAATTAAACGTCATCAAAAATTTGATGGGGCTAGGTAGAATATAATAACCTAGAAATTGACAGCTTGTTTTGAATTCAGAATTATTTTTTGAGGGTGAATTTTTATTAACTTCTAACTCTGAGAGCAGCTTGTTTGCTTCATTGAAATGCTAATAATGGAAATTGCTAATTATTTGTGTAATCTTAAGAGTTTTTAAGAGGAATAAATTAAATTTTTGACAATAAAAAGGGAATGCTACATTCGGGGTGATCACGTATAAGTTTTGTAAATAAAAAATTATGATGAAAAATACAGAAAAATAACGAAGTTTTTTTTAACTATTCTTAATGTAAATGTAAATAAGTTTGTTTAAATTCGTTGGAAATTCATGATGAGAGTGCTAAAATTGATTAATATTTTTATGCTGCGCAGAACGTCTAAAATACGGTGATCGTGCGACGTCCACGTGCTAGTGTCCCTGTACACTAGCGATACCTATGGCAATTCGAAGAAACAGCGCTGATTGAGCGTCAGTCAACATGTGTGCGTGTTGCGTTGGGATGCAAATGTAGGAATATGCAGTTTTTAAGCGATGTTTCGCAATTCTTCAGACTTCATTGAGTGTTTCTTAGAATCACAGTATTGATTAAGTAGTTATCCAGGTTCACTAGTGCGATTGAAGACTGTCGGTGATGCAGGAAGCTGCAAGCCATTTAATGTGTTGAACGGTGTCTCGAAGCGGACTGAAAGGAGTTCGTAAGTACGTGAAGTTTGGTAGATTTATCTGAACAAGACAGTAGATGAGAGACAAGTGAATACAGCGGCAGCATTAACGTTGTGGAGTGGAATTTAAAAGAACTGAAAATATTGGTTTGTTTGCATGTTTTGAAGGTGTGCCATGCTTCCATTATAGACAACGACGGATAACATATTGTTTGTTTTAATGTTGTTGCTTTATATACTTGTGGATTGTGTGTATGGTTACTAAGAACAAATCGAGATTTTCGAGGGGGCGCTATTAGTGGATTTATTTACAAGTATTGATGAATCACTGTAGCAATACAAATTGCGTCTCACCTCGTGGTGAAACTGCGCTTGTCTGGTTCTGAGCAAAATGGCCGCTCAAGTTGCTTCTCAGTCGAGCGATGGTACTCAAAGCAGAGAGACTGGAGGAGCATCTTACGCTAATGCTGTGCTAAACTTTAAACACATTGAAAATAATAAAGAAAACATAAATGCTATGCCACATCAAACTTCCAAAGAACATAGCTCAAGAGAAGCGTCTGTTCGTAATAAATGTAATTTGCAGAAAGGTGCGAGGCAACAGCCGCCGCATCCTTCTACAACGAGCAGCAGCAATATAAATGAAGAATTTCCGCAAATAATTCCGTCGGGTCGAAACGGTCGACGAGTTCCTGATAGGTCGGACTCGACCCCTGGCAAAACGTTACATAATGGACCAGTGAATGGCGTGTGTTTAGAGAACCGGACAGCTCACGACGAGAAGCGGTCGGGCCCTAATAGTGAAAACGGAAGCTCGGAAGAAGCGGATAAAGTTCCTGAGAAAGTTAAATATGTAGAAGCACCTTTGCCAAAGATTAATCCGTGGACTGTGAATAAAAATGCAGCTTTAGTGATTACGGGAAAAATACCAGAAACCAAGCAGCCGCCCGCTGCTGCCGGCCCTGCAGAGAAACGAGTTTTACAACCTCAACAGCAAGGCAGAGTGGGTGAGTACATAATTCGAAAATATTATTTGGTTTGAATGAAAGTGTGAGGAGTGCCGTAAGTTGTGCAACACGCTTTTGACAGCTTTCTTACTTTCGTATGCTGTAGTGTGCGAGTAAATGTGGCATTGACTTCTTAGCAAATATTTATATATTGTCGGGTGTTGTGAAAAACTCGTTTTTTTATTGAACCGTCATTACTATTTAATTGCGAATTCTTAAGTTGGACCCTACTCAAAAGTTCTGTTGCCTTTTCATAATTGAGGCCACTATCATTTATTAAGCCTTTGGTACATGTTCCGTTGGCATATGGATTGGACGGTATTTCTTGACCATTGGACCTTTATTTGTGCTCACGTGATACTGCGGCTCCCCGTCGTACAATGAAGCGTGGAGCATTGCTGGATTAGACCACGCGGTGGACCAGCGGCGCGTCGCTTGTGCTCGCGCAGCAGCTTCGACGGCGTCGTGAGGAATCCGTCCGTCGTGTGTGTGTATGTGTGCGCGCGCGACGGCGGAGGCGGGAGGGCACCACGCGGAGCTGGCTAATTAAGGCGAGGGCGGGTGTGGCCGTCAACTCCGGCGGGCTCTTCGAGCAGCGGCGGCGGCGGCCGGTGCGTACGTATATTGCGTGTGAAGATTGCATGAAGTAGTTTTTTGTGTGACGTCTAGAGCAGTAAGTTTGCAAACGTCCCTGGAACTAAGAAAACGGTGCGGGCTATGTAGAAGCTCCTCTGAAGCAGGTCGGTGAATGTTCATATTGTATTTTATTAGGTAGATTGCCATTCTCCTTCTAGAAATGTTTCGTTTTAAATAAAAAATGCGGGGTAATTATTAAAATGGTGTGGATGTGTGAAATGGGCCTATTTATTATAAATTACAATTGAGGTGTGCATATGCGAACCATACTTTCGCCAGGTGTTGAATTCATGCAAGTAATTTATCTGTGTACCCGAGGTTTCTTATCAAAGTTGCTAATAAAGGTTTTTGAAACACTGGTTGATTTGTCATCTAATTCGTAATTGTGTGACAATTGGGTTTTCATTTGACTTGAAAGCAATTCGGTGTCTTGAGAGCAATTTTTATTTATTTGAGGGGGGTTAAAATCTAATAAAATATGGCTTTTCGTCAAGTCCTTAATTTAATTACTGTTGGAGCCGCGATTATTTATTTTGTTACTTTGGGGAAATGTTGCTGCGAAGAGTTACTTTGAGCCCTTTCATTTCTTTGTAGAATGTTTCTCATATTTGCCCGTGATAACAAGGACCTTATTTTAATATAATTGAAACTAGTTGGAGGTTTGAGTTTCAATCTTTAATTCGGGCACCTTTCCTTCCTCTTGGTGCGGGATCCCATTGTTGTCATTAAACGTATAAACTCGAACGGTTAGTTTCTCTAGGAATCGAGGGCAAGTGGCGATAGCGGTGGCCGAGACGGTCGCAGGCTGTTCGTGTAAGGAGGATTATGCATGTACGCATGTCTTGAATATGCATACGATGGCGGAGGGTTGAAGAGGCTTGTGCATGACTCGACACCTCGCGGCGCCGCGCTTGCCGGCCGGCGCGGTGGCGCCGGCTGTGGTGCGTGTGCGCGCGTTCGCGCGTGCGCCACAGCTGCCTGCCGACGCGGCGGAAGAATGGAGACGGCAACGGTAGCCAGGGGCGTCCGTGCCTCACGACTTAGAGCGATGCGATGGATGACACAACGGGCTGTCTCATGGTGTCTGCGTTTTCGGCAAAGAATATACTGCTTCTGTTGTGCGAACGAACTTGGGGGGGGCAATGGAGATTCTGCTGAGCTCAAGAAAAGATACCATTAAATCCTCGCCTTCCTGTGAAAATACTTGACCGAGGTGCGATGCGTTACTAAGTTTGACGTTCACGTGAGAACTGTCAAGTTAATATTGCAACCTCGCGGAAATGCGATTTCGCTTTCAGACGATACCTAAGAATACCAAGGAAAACCGCATTGTGTAATGTAAGAACATGTTATGTAAGTATTGTAATAAATTTTGTGAGAGAATGCTTTGCCCCATGTTCTCGGGACGGCTGCTCTTACTCATCAGAAACATTCTATTTGGCTTAGGGTGATAAGTCGCGTAAAGCCCTATCACATGTTAGTAGTTAAAAGTAATTCTATCGGCCATACTCATCGCAGTGAACATCCTGATGTTTTTGTAATCTTTCGTAACTTAATTTTTGTTTGCATTTTTTCTCCAGTTTTTAACGTATCTGCTACATTTTAATACGTATTATTCCACGCCCATGTACATCTCACCTTTTGAAGTGTCGTGGGTTGATTTGTCGTGCGAGTGAGTGTTGTCGAAAAAGTAAACGATCAATGGAAATTACCACAGTAATCATGTTTGCCCTTCCTTAGGGCTATCGTATATAAAACTTGACATTTATCGGCGTTGTGAACAATCCATTTTAGGTTGTTTTCGCCTCAATGCTGCTGTCGTTCACAATAATTTGTTTTCATGACAATTGAACTTGGAAAGGCGGCGAATATCATTTGTTGTGAACGTTTTCGTAATAATCAGTCTTCATAATTTAACATTATGGAAGCTTCCGTTTTTTACTTACGGCCATGTTTCATTTTTGGGAAAAGGATCTCCATGGATTTATTTTTTCTTTCTTTCGGATTGCCGTCGATTTGGTCACACACGTGCCACATTGGCGTCACCGTACATGTGTAACAAAGGCTGCTCCAGGTTATGTAGTTCACGAATCTCATGGTGGGCATTTTACGCCAGCCTGAGTCTATCGGGGTATGTTGACGTGACGCATGGGTCTACCAAAATGGCGTGTTGCTAGGGTTAGCTGGCATGGGCAGTGTCATCCCTTAGTTTGACCAAGGGGGCAATTTCGCCCAACGTGGTGGAGAATTCTGAGAAATCATCTTAACATTGCGTGTTTCGTCCTTACACTACTAAAATGGAGACGGCAACATGACACTTGATTACGGATGTGGATACTAATCTGCAGACTTTTTCGGACTATTTATGTACAATCTCCAGAACTCGAGCAGATGTTACGTGAGCCTCTACTAATTACGAAGTTTGCGAAAGGCCGAGTAATGTGAATACTTCAGGAAGTACATTGATGAAGCATTTCATTAAAATTTCAATAAACTTCTCGTAAATACGTGTATGAAGGTTCGTATATCCCTAACTTATCTGACATTTTGTCCCTTTGTTTCATTTTACAGAAAATTTCAGGTTTCTATTGGTATGAGGCGTCAGTCTTTCCATCGCACTTTGGAAGGAAGCAGGTGGGAGGGGGGGGGCAAACCCCTCATTTTTTCGTAATTTTGCGCTAATTTACTGAAAACAAGGACAGCAGTTGCTTTTGAATAAAGCATCGTCGTTTATTTACTTATTTCAAATTAACAATCTTGTAAACTTATTTAAACAAATGTAAGATGTCTGAAATTAAATAGTCCCCTTTCCTTGGAAAAACCTTCCGGATCCGCCGTTGGGGTGAGGTTCTGTTTGCCTTGAATATTATCTTGACCACTTGTCAAGCATCGTGATTGTGACACGTGCGCTTGCAGGCACGTGAATGTCGTACAAATAGTGAATAATTGTTGCATGGCATTGCAGCGAGGAAGAATCCAGTTCTATGTAACGGAGAATTTCAAAGTTGGGAAGCGAATTGACGGATAAAAACACTAAGCTTAGAGAAACCTGTCTCGTGCTTCGCGGCCCATACTTTATTGGGGGTTTCACTGCTGCCTATTTTTGTATTCGTTCAGTTTCCGTTAGGCCTTTTTCTTTCCGTTCAACCTCCTTCGGCCCAAGTCGTAGCCGTTGTTCAAACAGGGGGAAGTGGTTATCTCTGATCTGTGTAGACTGTTAGTTTTCATGTCCACTTCCATGTAGTAATTACTAAAAATCATGGAGTTACGAATAATAGGAAAGTATTCATAGTTCCATGCTAAAAACAACTATTTTCGATTCATTAGTGGCGGGTTTGTAGAGTTTCAATATTGTCAGATTTAAATGTGACTTGCGACAATCATTAGCTAGTCGCGATTATTCAGTCAAGAGCTTCATTGCGACTATACTTCGATTAAAGCACGAAGACTTGGTTAGTTCGTCAGCTGTGACGCTGTCTGCCAATTGTTGGCAAAAATGAGCGGCACAGCTCATGAACTGTCAACGGACTTCAATCGAAGTATAATTTTTCGTATTGAAACTCCCGATTCGGTAACCACGTCACAGCTGATGATCTGTCACAAGTCATTATATTTAAATCGGACAAGTAACTCTCCCTGCGATCAGTTTTGACTGACAAAAAGAATTCGTCTTCGCGTCTGGATTTTCGACGTCTGGACAATGTTCGTGGCGAGGGCGCCGCCTGCGCAGTGAAGGAACTCGTGGCGGTAGGTGGTGGGAGGGGGCAGCAGTTGGCGGCCGCGGCTGCCGCCTCGCGCAAAATAGAGCGGCGGCCGCCACCGCTGCTGCGATTTCCAATTTGCGCCCGCGGGCGGCGATGGCGGCGGCGTTGCCAGACGTTCGTGTCATTTGCGTGGTGAGTTTTCATGGATGAGGTGCGACGCCGTGGCGCAACACTCGTGTGTGTCCTCGTTGACCTGCGGTAAAGAACGTCGGGAACGTGATGAATCATTTTATGACGAGAGTAATTTCCTCGTTGGTTGGGATCTCAGCATCGCTTCAGGTGTCCGAACTGTTTCAATCTAACAAAACGATATGTGAAGGAAATGTTCATGTAACGGATATTAACTGTTGCCAGAACTTGATCCTCCAAAAGACGTGTACAGGTCGGGAGAGGTAGTAAAAATTGATTAATCACGACGATGCCCCCTCTCCCTTCATTTGGCTCGCCCGCAGCCGCCGTGAGGGAATCCTGACCCTAGATCAATTTCGCATGTTGTTACAGCTTGAGATGGAGCATGGTAGAACAGACTATCAGGGAAAGCCTAAAAATATACCTCTAGTGTACGAGATGGTCTGTAAAGAAAGACATGTTTATTGTGAGTTTTGGAACATTATAACATGCGTTGTAATAAGATTTTGTTTGATTGTACAAGTCCATTCTGCATCCTTATATAACCTCACGAGATCCTTGCTTTCCGCCACAATGCGACTTATATTGACCTAAGAAATGTTACTAAATACATATGTTGAGTTAGTGTCAGATGATAAATTTTCATTAGTTTTTGAAACGTCCTTTGTGGATGAGTGTACGTAAATTAATTTTAAACAACCTATTTTTTTTGTCGTAAATTTGAGGAACACATGTATTCGAGGCGGTGATCAGTTTTAAGAGCATGTAGAAGATTAAAGCTTCAATTCTGTTTTATTCGAGGTGTATTTCAGAATACCAAACCGGCGGCCAATTGTCATTTGTGCCCCCCCCCCCCCGGCTATTGAGTGACCAGCCAAATACTCATCACGACCATTGCTGCCACCACCGGCAATAGAATATACCACTACCGCCACCTTTTAAAAGATATGCTTGGTTGTATTCTCCACTTAATTTCCTAGTTTCACCGCTGCATATCCCTTTCCTTTTCATATATTTCAGCATATCCTTTTAGGTGTTCGCTAATTCTCCATTTTCAGTTGGCCGTTTTCCTTTTTATGGGGATTGTTCCCTGGCGCTCCTCTCGCTCCCTCTGTTCGGCGTCTACGAAGACGCTGCCCCCTCTTCTGTGGCCATTCATGAGCCCCACTCACACTCCCGCCTACGTCTCGGGTGGCGCACGTGAAGGAACGTTCAGCGTTTGTTAGCTCGCACTTGTACAGGAAAGGTTGGGCGTTACATCATCGCCGAAGCAACGTGCCTTCTTCCCTGAAGGCGTGTTTCGGCGGGCGCGTTCGCGTTTGTTCCTCAGACTGTTGACTCAAAAGTTATCGCCAGAAGATTACGCCCTGCGATGCTTTGAAGGGGGGGGGTGCGTTGCCCGATATGGCTTGAATATTGTGCCCTTTCATTAAAGCTTCTATGCCTTGGCGACGAGTAGCGACGATGGCTTGGAGTACACGCCAAATTATGAAAATGCGAAAACCATTTGTTGTAAGCATTTCGTTTCCAGCAGTGAATTTGGAGTTCATAGAACTACACAAACATTTTTCTTAAATGTGCCAATTAAAGATAAAATTGCATTGTGCCTGATGTTAAATGGTTATTTCTTTTCTTAAAATCATATTTCACTCTGGTTCTTTTTAAAATCATGTTGAAGAACATTCAAATTTTACATTTATTTCATGTTTTATATTCAAATCTTAAATTTTCTCATTGAGACGTAGTTCAACACAGGTTTTATTAGTTATAAGTACATCCAAATATAAGTATAAGCAACAATATCCAAAAATTTGCCTTCATTACAAATGCAAGCTTTGCCGAGTTTAATGTTCGTAAACAAACTAGCAATTACCGGGAATGCAGAACGTAAGCCCGAAAGAACCATGTTCTGCGAAAGCTTTATTAAATCATTTGTGTATGTCGTGTAAATTATTCCGTACCAGATTAAGTGGATGAGATGGTGGGGTGGGGAGGGGAGATTGGAGGGAGCAGAGAACAAGCCCGCCGCAGAGGGCATCGCGGTGATAAGGCGCGAGCTTTTATCTCGGGCCTCGCCTCCGGGGCGGCAGGCCACCGGCGCGGTCCTTGGCGTCACATGCAGCTGTTTCGTTTTCAAGGGAGCTTGCAGGATGGGTTCTCACCAGAGTTGAATTAAGTTATTTGCCAGTGGACATTTTGGATTTGTGTTTGGCATTTTTCATCTTTATATGATATTAAGTATTGCTCACCTCTTTAGCGTGCATATTAAAATGCGTTTACTGCCGGCACAGGTATCAGGTTTAGGTAAGGTTTCACCAAATTCTCAAGCGTTGTTCAGATAAGCCTTTTCAATACACATGTACCGATTGCCAATGCAAGGTTTCTTAGGGGAAAAAAATATATTAATCCACATGTCAAGGTCGCTGTTAAGGGAACTATTTTACTAGGGTTCGTGACCACTGCTACCTGAGCAACAACCGCGAGTTTTAATAGCAATGGTTTTACAAATAACTGTGAGGTAGCTGTACGTCACATATATACACGTTTACTGAAGCAAAAAAATTAGCCATTAAAATTATATCGGTAATATTTGAACTTCGAGTAATATTGAAGTTATAAGTAATACACTTGAAGTATTATTTGAATCGAAAGAGAACACAATAAACAGGCATTTTCAATCAAAAGGTTTTTGATGTAATAGCATTTACGTAGACAGCAATACTTCCATTAACTTCCTATGTTTTGAGTTAGGGTTAACAAAGATTCTTAAATGTTAAGAGCTATCTGTCCATAAGCAAGAATTGTTCATTTATAGGCTTGTTAATTTATTTCACATTACTGCCTCATACAAACAAATAACTAAATAATAAAGCGTAATAATAATAATAATAATAATAATAATAAAAAAACACGAAAGAATTTTCCAGAAATTCCTGCTCTTTCGCAAAGGTTTATACAAGGCAGAATTTAAAAAGATAATAAACATGAAATAAAGTAATAAGTAGTACAGAATCTATTCATAATTCAAACCTGGGTTGTTTGGTAGAAAACATCTGGCAACCATTTTCGTCTGAAGCCACTATTCTTCGTGATACTTCGAGAACACTCCCAACTTCAGCTTGTGTGTGTACCTCCTTTCTGTGTTTGCAGAGAAAATGAGAGTGGAGCCGGGAAGTTCTCCATGCTCTGGAGCGTCAGGTTTCCCAGGTGGGCAAGTTACTCGTGAGGGAGCAGTTTGGCATGCCTGCTTTAAAATATTGTTGCTGTTCGGATAATCAAAGGTCTTCGATGAGTGGAAAGCATTACGAAGCGAAGAGTGTAATTTCCGTGTTTCACAGGACTCATAATTTCCCGGATAATTTTATACAGAAGATCCGTGGTTGTATTATGTCACTTTGTGCCAAATAGGGGTAAAGACGGAACATGCATACGTACTGTAAATATTGCCGACTTATTCAGTAAGTTGGTATTATCGCTTCGACAGTCGATAAATGCGGGTGCTGCAGATAATGTCTTATGTTCTGTGGAGCTGTTGACGAAATAGCTTTGTGAAACGTCAAATTGAGCCAAAAGTTATTGTCAAACAATTGAATTGTAGCTTGCTTCAGTTTTATTGCGTCTCTTTTGGTAATTGTAATTAGCTTCTGATATCGTGAAAGGTGTCCAAAGTGTAGTCGTACTGAGTGAGCTATAAATATTCCGAGAAATAACAGTTTTTATCATCACAATTGTGAAGAGACGAATTAGTATCTTGGTGCGTGTCAGACGACAAGCATTTTGAATGTTCTTAAATGAATACTTCTCCAGCCAATTTATTGTAGGGAAGTTGTTGTTTTTCTGAATCGGGAAATGTATTTTAATAGGCCGGTTGATACTTAATCTACATTGATTCAGACCAATAATGGCGCAACACAAAAGGTGTCAAAATTGGGGCGTCCATGATTTGCTTTGTGCCCGCGCATCATCTCCAACGCGAAAAATAGCCCTTTGAAACAGCATTTCCTGGTTGCGTTTCCGGTTTCCTGACGTTTCAAACAACGTGAGGTACTGGGGCCCCAACTGGGTGCACAGTGTACATTCGGACGCTTGTCATGTGAGAAGATTGAGCCCTCGCACTCAGGAAGGAACGTTACATTTTGTCCCGAAGATTTCTGAGGAATGGACGAGAATGTGGTGTTGGGAAACTGGACTACCAACAGGTTCAATAAACCACACAGACGTGATTGTATGATCGGATAGTGTCTGAGCTTGGAGGAATTAGAACTCAACCGCCTCCAATTCTGCTTTTGCTTGACCGACACTCCAAATTTACTTTCGTTCATATGTTTCTTCGCAGATTGAATTTTCCTGGTAGCTTTGGTGCAAAATTCTCGCACATTATCATCGGTCATAACTCGGAATGTGTTTTAAACCCTTAAAGCCAGGGTAAAAGGGTCGAGAGCAATGTTTCTTCCGCCGTAATGTACACTATAGGACCTTTACAGATGATATTTCACATTTTTTTAGATAACCCCCCACTTCGTAGCATGGGAGATCCAAAACGTTCTATGTTGGGTACTAAACACAAACTTTCATTTTTAAAACAACTATTTATAGACCGGAATGAATTCGCATGGGCCCTGCTATACCAGTCCATAACGCAATTGTAATTGTGAAAATTAACAAATACTTGTTGTTGGTTGTCGATAGCAGTTTTCGGCTAATGGTGCACAAAATAGTTCTAAAGCAGGGGCCCCGAATGGGGTCGATGGAATTTTGAAGGGGTCAATGATGATCAAGAAGTCGATTGGGGGATTAATAACCGAATAAGAATTGACGATTGAACGGTGTAATCAAGGTACCATTGACTACAAAAAAGTAGTAATGAATTTGATAAATAATTTTCTGATGTATACGACAAACGTACAATACAATAAACTACAAATTAGTTCGTCTTCTTTCGTAGCTTGACTGGTGAAACCGATGCACCTTACCAGGGTCCGGAAGTTAAGGGCCTCTAGAAGGGTTTCCAGAGACAAGATTCAGCAAAGAATTAAACAATTCGCTTTGGCTTATTTTCTCCATTCCACATCCGTATTCTTATGGTAGAGTTATAATTCTTAATTTTACATTTAGTACTAGCAGATATGGCCTCATTCCGGCTGTCTGCCGTGGGACTCTTTGAGTTCCTAGTCTCTCCCACAGCTTAGGATGTTTAGGAAACTTAAGAATTTATAACAATGAATTCACGTTACTCTATCGCATAAAAAAGTATTCTCCGCATTGCAGAAATGTTATCATGGGTTATTAAAAAAGCTGAACATTTTATAACCATAGCACAATAGATTATTAACTGACCTTTCAGAAGCGGAAGCTTCTTCGTTTATTGAAAAGAGAGATATTTACGAAAATATTGGTACGCATAATTGCTATCATAGTCATTTACGTATAATTCTTTGTTTATATTTATGATTTTGTATGCTGCATTATTAAAGAGGAAAATGTAAGGTGTTCAGTGAACCAAACAATTCTTTTAAAAGGGGTCGCTGCAAGAAAATAATTAGGAATCCCTGTTCTAAAGAGCAATTTTGGACAGTCGTTAAATTGAGATTTTATGTAAATTTTGGTTTGAAAACAATAGTTTGAAATGTGATCAGTTTTGTAATATTAGCGTGAAACATTTTATTCGACAATATATTGCTGACTATTTCCTGTCGACAGCGAGGAAACAATTTTTTTTTCTGTAATAATGACCCATTTCCTACATATGTGACTCCGAAAAAAACCGAAATATTTGTTCTAGTTGTGACCATTTGCATTGTGGAGGCAGACCTGCGTCCGTCCTGTCACACAGTGTGTTATTAACGAAACGAAATTTAGTGTATTATATTGTTATTCGCTTGCGAGACCGGTAATTCTTTGGCTCATCTCCCCGCCGCGCCGCTGTGCGAGGGGAAACGCAGGGGAGGGGGAATCGCGACTGGCGCCTCGCGGGCGATGCGCGGGTGGCAACAGGCCGAGGGGCGTGTAAAAAAGAGCTCACTGCGAGGAATGCTGCACTTTCTCGCCGGTAGCAAACGCCTCTCACCCGCACCCCGGGCGGCGGCGGCGGCGGCGAGTGAAGGGCCGGCGGAGCTGCCAGAGGTGCTGCCGCCGTGTAAAAGTTGTCGCGCTGGCCCTGAACCTTGGTCTTAGCGACGGCGACGTTGGTCGCCGATGGCGGTTCCGGACAAGGCGAGGGCGGGGCACGGCGTGGAGACCGTGTGGTCGCCGTCTGGCCACGTGGCGACGGCGGAGACTGCAGAAATACCGCGCGTTGACCATGTGGCGAGCGGGATTCTTTTATCACTGGTTGATCTGTAACCATTTGTTTTGTTTTTGCTCTTTTTGTTTGTCCTTTGTGCTGTAATATTCTTTCCTAAATTCCATTCTCAGCACAATTAGCCAGCAGGTTTGATTTTCCTTCTTTCGGAATCGTTTCAGTACTGCACCTGAGATTGTTTCTAAACTTTGGAATGGAAACAGAATGGAGCGTGGAATGCAAAATGGTATTTCAAAATGTGAACAAATTTGGTATACAGTTTTTGTTAAAAAAAATAAAAGTACCAGGAAGCTGATCTAAATGTTGCTTTATGACTATACTTCCCAGTTTCCAGGAGCCAGTTTTTGGCGGGAATTTTTTCTGCAAAATTAAATACTTCAATTCGAGAGCTGTGAAAATTTGAGTTCAGGAACATTGCCAAAAGGAATACCACTGTTGACATTTTAACAGAGAAAATCCATTGACCTTTATTAAAATTTGTTTAATAATTATAGTTTTACAGCGATTTTTAAAAAAAATTGACCTGAAAATGTGTTACGGTTTTGGGGGTGTCATTTCGTTCATGTCTAAAGATAAAGTGGACTTCGGTAAAATGTTACTTTAATTTCAGTAGTCAAGGATGTCGCCATGCAGGGAGCCTCATTGTTCCTCCTAACAAGAGATTGTCGTCTGTGGCACTGCGTCTGTTTTGCGAGGATGTAATTTCGAAGCCCTCCTTCTGTCTCTGTCCTGCCCTTCTTTTGTGCGTGGTCATGCGAGGGCGACGTGGTTACGTGGCGCGTTGCCCGCGATCGATGTGCCTCAGGATGCAGAGGTAAAGGCCGCGTCTGTCGCCCGCCCTTGGAAGTTAGCGAGGCTTAAGAGGTGGACGAGGAAGAGAGGAAGGGGGCAGACTCGATCACTAACAAAGTGAAATCAGATATTCTTCTTCAGAATCAGCTTCGACATTGTTTAATTGTAGAGGATTGTGGCTCGCATGAGGGACAACAAGTCGTAATTTTTTTCCCTTCCAAATCGCACAAAATGCTACTTCGATGAAGGTTTGAACAGAAACAAATGATCTGGTTTGAATATTTTTTTTTTGCTGTTCCTTGCCCACGATACTTCACGTGAGTTCTGAAAGTTTGTAGGTATGTACTGTAAGCTTGTTTTCCTATTTCACGTCTTCGCACTTTTTGGTATGAAGCAGACGTCCCTTCCCCGGCTAAGATGTGTTCAGAAGGATTAAGTTTCCAACGATGATCAGTAGTGTTCTAGGAAAGCACACGGTGCCACAATACACAGCAGCCAATGCGTTACGTGGGATTCTAACACACAGCCGGAAGAAACACGTTCTTGGGCGTAAATGTTCCAACCCCGTCCCCAGCCCCACCCAGGCCAACCATCAATGGAAGGGAGAGGGCGACTCTTGGAGATTGGAAGAGCACGACAGTCGTGCCCGAGGCGGGCTTTGAGTCAGTCATCTATCGAATCGAGACTTTGGCGCGTCCACTTTAGCGACCTCGACTATTCAAGCAGGGCTGCGCAAAAATGGGGGACTGCCACGAATCTCCGTGGTCCACGTTTTTCTTCTTCTTTACTCAGTTGCGACCTTTTTAGGAAATCGAATCAATATTGATGGGGATCGCAGTTTCTCTACGGGGCTACGAAATCTAAGGGCTTCCCAGATCCAAGTCGGCTTTTGAAAACTTGTATCTTCATACAGCAATATTGTACCGGAAATTCACACAATTTCTAGCCTAGTTTGATAGCAACAATTTAAAGCCATATGGCGTCACTTTCATTTTCGTTCTTTTTTCTTATGCATATAAATGTTATTGTCGGTTAAGTAGGTCGTGCTATTTGCGTTGGGCGTGTTTTTTTTTATCTCCGATCGCGTCTTTAAACCGATAGACGGGTATGATTTTTTTTATTCCCCACCTCTCTGATAGAGCAAATGACGCCAAAAATTTGCCGAATTTCGTTGAATTCTGTCGATTTTCAAAAATTGCACATTACGACTCGTAGTTGCTGTTTTGCGAGATATTAATCGATGAATTGTGGACACTGAAATGTGTGTACTAACTTAATGTTATTTCAAGTGTAGTACTAGAGAAGATTCGTTATCACTCGCATCACTATTCTGAAGTTAATGGTAAATAATGGTAATCTATAGTTCTAATATCTAATGCTCGGAAATAGGAAAACGAAGCAACCTCCGTCCTTTAGAGAGGCGTCTTAGATGTTGCTAGACAGTTAGATACTCGGGAACATCCGAAGACAAGATAATTTCGGTTTGACTGACAAATGCAAATTGTGTTAATCGCCATTTCTGATACTGCGTGTAATGACTGCTTCATACTCAGTTTATCACTGCTGGTTACACGGCTGACGTCATGCTTTACCAAGACTCCAATGGAGAGACTGCCTGATATTAAATGTTTAAATTCTCGTTTTGCGTTTCGGAACTGCATCTTTTTTGAGGTTCTTGGTTTGTTAACTGTCATTTTATGTGCGAAGTCACCTTGAGGCTGCCGGCGAATTTCGCGCTCGTAGAAATTCTAGAAAATCTTCTCGTTCTGGAAAATCTTATTCTAGAAAATCTTCGTATCTGTGGTGACAGCAGCTCACATCTCCTCAACGTGAAACGTAAAACCCATCAGATGCAGATCTGTGTGATTGCCCGCCAATGTTATTTTTTTTTCTCTTTCTTTTTAAAAAAAATAGCTTACATTGTTCATTCGAATACTCTACCGCAGTTTGGGCCCTGGCTGAAACCAATGATCCTCATATCGGTGGCACTCAATGTGACACTGTTGTAGTACTGTCGTGAACATTTTTGTTAAAATTTTTAATTTATTCTTTTGTGCGAGAGTATTAAATGTGCTATTTTGATCAGCTGCATTTTTACGCAAGCCACGTCTTTTCTACTATTTGGGTATTCTCATCATGTTTTAGAAAATGCTGTTAATTAAAAGAGGCTGATGAAAAAGGCGAAACGAACGCGTACACACGCCGTGGAATCCCGTGAAACCTTGCAAATGCCGTCGGGGAAGGAAAGGGTGCACGCAAAGGGCGTCAGGGCCTCGCATGTGGTGTGTGTGTGGGGCGGACGGAGGGTCGCGATTGCCGGACGGCGGCGTCCACGAGACGCAGGCGCACGTTCCGAAATTTCTCCGCCGCCGCTGCCTTCGTTCCCGTTCCCCTCGCGCCGCGTCGAGTGCGTTGCGTCAGCGGCGAGAGTGAAACGTTGCCGCAGCCGCGTGCACTTGCACGGGTTTTCAGACGCGAGCGGCCACGGGCACGCCTAGGCTCGGGGCGGATTACAGCAAGCGCGACGCGACGCGGCGCCTGCTGTGTGGGGCCGACGGTGGTGGGTGGACTTGCAGGTCACACCCCTTTCCTCTCCCACCTTCTTTCTCTAGATTTGCTACACTTCTTGTTTGGTCTCGCGGCTTCCTATTTTCTTCTGCTAAGTCACTAGATCTAGCTTACCGGTTCTCGATCGGAGGAGGGGATAGCCAAAGTTTCGTATTTAATGTCCATTTCGTGGTGTTGTGTGCAAGAGCCTTCCCCCCCCCCCTCCTCCTGATTTCGAACTGTTTCACGCTTTCATTTTGAGTCTTGACTTCTGCTAACGGGATCCGGAAACAGTATTTAATTTCGAGAATGTGAATATATTATTAAAAGCAAGAAGCTTAAGTTGATTCTTCTCACGTTTTGCTTGGTTGCGTTTGTTAGAATCATAAGAAATCGGGTCACGAGATCGAAAACTGTTAAAGAGGAGGTACTTGACGAGTGCCGTTGCTGGAAAAATAAATTTTTTACCACAGTTACATCAGGATAGTAATGTTTGTGAGATTTAGGGCTATAGTTAAAGATTTGAAAAATGGTTTCCCTCGATACTTCTCTTTCCATTACGCAGTTCCAACTATTTCTTCTTGGCAAACTTTTGAGGGTGCCGAAGCATTTAATATTTCGTACTAAATGTGTAGGTCACAGGGAGCGGATTGGACTTCGTCCGACAGCTTTGTACTTTTGCGCGATAGTCCGTTCCTTGCACGCTCCTTGGCGGGAATTCTCGTTCTAAAAAGCACGCGTGGCTGCGCCCGACGAAAAGTCTCAACGCGCTCGTCTTGAACTACGCCTCCCTCCTCTCCCCCTCCCTCCGAGTTCTGCGAGCACCCTCCCAACCCCCTCTGGCTGGGTTGCGCGGGTGCACCTCGCGTCTGCGCGGATCGATAACGGCCGGGGCGACGCCCGCGGTTGCCCTTGCCCTTCAGTCCTTCCCCGCCCTTCGACGCCCTTCGCTCCGCCGCGCCCCGCGAATCTGCTGCTGCGTCACACCGGCCTGCCTTTGCGAAAGCACCGCACTTTCCCCGCGGCTTCCTGACGGCAATGGTTAATTAAAGGCGATGCGTAGGAACGTTTTTGGGCCTCAGAAACGTCAAAACGTCAGTGAACGATTGCCTATAACGCACAAGGTCTTTGCGATCGTAGTTCATTCATTTTACGATTCTGAATCTCTCGCTAAAGTGATCCTTCACAGCGCATGCTTTCCGGTTTGAAACTCCTACTCCGTCCTTTTACTTCTGGAGGAGTCAGAAGAGACGTAGGGTGTTAATAGTATTGCCAGACACATCTTCAGTGAATTGAGTCATCGCAGGAAAATCTCGTGCGGTCTTAAAAAGTGTTGGACAAAACTTTGTCGTTCATTGTCTTGCATAAAAGTCTTAGCGTTTCAAATAAAAAGAAAACTTCCACAATTTCGCTGAAAATTAAACCGTGTCGATGAATGCTTATATGGTACCACAATCGGTCATGTCGGAGACTACTGGAACTTTCCTTCATATACGAATTCTCGAGGCAGGCTTGTGCAATCTTTTTGTTCCAGTGCATGCTCTAGTGCATTGCAAGTGCGCACGAGGTGATTCGACCTTCTCCGCTATGCGAGCGAGCGCGGCAATACCCCCCTCTCACTTCACCCCTCCCATCCCTCTTCGTCTCCTACCCACCTGTTTCCCCCTTCTCCCCCTTGATCACTCCACTGCGAGAAAAGCGTTGCAGCAGCGTCGTTCCCCCGAAACCCTTTCTCCCGCGCCCTACCCGCCCCTCTCCCCGCGCCCGAAAGGAAACGCTAGGCGGCGGCTGCTTCGGCCACGGCGAGCGCGTTACGTATTACGTCAGGTGTGTGGCAACGGGGCGTGGTCCGCTCGGGGGCTGTCGGAAACGTGGCCAATACAGCGGCCACGGGCCCATTTGCTCCACTGGCAAATTCCATCGCCTACCGCCGAATCAGATAAGCTGTTCACGGGTGGGCGTCTGTCGCCGCAGGGAAAGCTGTTCGCCCTCACCCTCACCCTCCTCTACCCTCACCCCCGCCATCGCCTCGAGCTATCAGCAGGGCTTAAACTCTAGTACCACGTCCGTCCAGATCATGAGCTCTCCTGTTATGGAATCACAGTCGACATGCTCTGTTCCTATCCATGTCATTTATTAGAACTTACCTAAACTTCGGAATGTTACGCTATATTTCAAAAGTTCATTCACCTGTGATTAGTTAGTTGGGAATGAACCAAAACGAATCTCACTAATACATTTACACATTCTCTTTTTAGTTGTTCTCTGCCTTGCTCATACGTCTAGTATTTAGCAATATCTTCATTTTTTGGATGCATTTCAAGTGCAATTGATCGTTTTGTCGTAGCCAATGGAAAGAATTTTATCTTTGTATTAACTTAGCTTGATTGGACAGTGCCTTTCCGACCTTGCAACGTGTCTTCCTATTTCCAGCTTTCGTGTTTGAGGAATCTTGAAATATGTACTTAATAGGTGAAATGTAGGAATAACGTAACATTAATCATAAGTAATTTAACATCCTATCTCTAGTGTATGGCTTTACTCATTCTAATGTATGTACCTGATGGTTTTAATTCCAATTTGTATTGAGTTAACTTTTAGAAAATGTTCTGTTAGTGGCTCCGCCTCCTTTATATGTAATGTCTGCTTGTGGCCACATTTTGATTTTGATAAAATATTTCTGTGGGAATTGATTTTCTCTGAGTGATGATCTGTATGTTTACATTAGTATTCCCAAAGTATTAAAAATTTATTTCAGTATCTTATTGAGTAATTTGAATTTTTACCTTTTCCTGTCCTTAATTATTTTTTTTATCTCCAGTCTTGACCTTCAAATGTAGGTTTTAGTAACTAAATTGTCCCGTCTTATCTGATTGTATTTCATTCGATTTCCAGAACAAAGCTGTTTCAGCGAAAATGTATAATTTTATTACGCAAATAGACTATAAAGCTCCTTGTAGGTTGAAGGCATTTGCATTTCAGTTTGTTTTTCAGAACACAAAATGCTTATACGTACACGAGAATTAAAATATCGGTATGATGAAAGAGCTCTAAAGTGAGCCTGCGTCCGTTCCTGTAACTAAACATTTGTTTAGGTATCCTGTTTTGTTCATTTTGTTTCACTATAAAACGTTAGTCACGGATAATTACTTTCATGTTACACAAGTACGCTATTTTGTTATGTTCGTTTCTGCTTTGTATGTTGCCAATATTTTTATTAATCCAGTCTTACGCACCTTTAAAACATGTTTTAGGGAGATATTCCGTTATTTGTTAATTTAATAAATCGTCGAATAACGTGAATGTCGGAACAGTATGTTAAGGATTGAGCCTATCATTTCGTGGATGGGTCCCTAGAACTTTTCCAAGTCACGAATTTTATGTAGCTCGGAGACCTCACTTCCAGATTTTTTGCAATTTTTTTAGCGATAGATAAATAAAAATGACCTTAGGTCTTCAGTGGGCAAACTATTCGCCTATGTAAGATGTAGCCTGATAGATTTCACAGACAACATTTGTGGAGGAATAAAAACGTCTAGGCTTCAGGAAAATTCCTTTTTATAGAGAGCGAATTTTGCTCTTGTGGTTGCCTAGTGATTTATCAATCAATTAAGTTTTGCATTTTGAACATGCGAAAATCATGTCTAATTTGTTTATGAATTATTGCTAGAGCGTGTACCATATTGTTTGCTTTTACCTGTTTTTTCCGGGAAAAATCAAGTGGTGAAGACAGTCTATTTCGAAAACGTTCGACCTCATTTCATTGGTTCGCGTAATACCAGTATATCTTGTCCTATTTACACTGTTCGTGATGGTACTAGGCGTCAGCCAGAACACCAGAATAGCATCCGTTGCAACACAACGTTCACACGTTTGCTGCGAAATTGTGGGAAGCAGTGGGCCTGAAGGATAAAATTTTTGTTAGTATACACTTTGAGTTGCTTTCTATTCTCGCTCAAACTGATCTAGGTAGCACATCTTGATGGCGGGGTCGCAGAACAGAATCATTAGTTCAATTTAAATACAAAAGTGATGATAGTTCTAACAGTGCAAAAATCTTTGAAGGGTGTTATAGACTGAACGAAGATATGTTCTAAATTGTGGGCTATGTAGAATAGTGTGAAGAAAGGACGATATTTACATTTTGAATTGGTGATTAATATTTTCCTGTACCTCTGGTGCCCTATAATGAATCATATTTGAAAGACTGTATTACATTTTGGGATCGTCGGATGTAGTGAAGCTCTGATGCACCGAACCAAAAATGTTAGTACCCAAGTTCACTGTAATCGGAGTAGACTGCAAGAAACAATTTTCCTTCTTATAGTTTATCGTGTAAGAGCTTTCACACAAAAGAGTACTTTAAGTAAATTATTTTTTATGGGTAACCTGTAAAAATTAATTTAAAAAATAAAAAGAAGGGACGCACGAAATCAAATTACCATATTAACAATTCATTATCATGAACCACAATTCAATTTTCTTAGTGCCAAATTCAAGTTTTTTCATTTCAAAATTTCGTACAAGATCAGTAATAGTACGTAATAATCATATAATCGGTCCTACAGAGGACCGCGGAACTATTAAACAGAAGCCCTGAAGGAGCTACCATGTAAATAATTTGGACTATTTGAACTTTCTCTCACGACTAGTGGAGAAATCCAATTTTGTTACTTGTCATAGTATTTTTGGCACTCTGTCCTCGGAATCCAACAGTGTATGTAGAAGATTAGGTCCACAGTGTTCCCTGAAGTCTTCCGGATTTTGTGAGTCAACGAGTTATTGCGTTTCAGTTTCGTGCTTCTTATCTTTTATATCTCAGATCTCCAATATTTTGTCAAAAATGTGTTTCTGAAAGTAAACTATGCTAACCATTGTTATTTGAGAGTCGAGGGAAGAAAGAAAGAAAGAAAAGAAAGAAAAAAAGAGAAAAAAAACAGTAGAGTTAGCCGTTTGTTCCTCCCCCCTTTTTTTCCAAGACGCTATACAATATCAAGAGTCGCCAAACGAAATAAAATTTGGGAAGCCTACGCGTTGTATTTTTTAAATTAAATTTCTGTGATAATTCAGTCTTAAAATTGGGAAATGCAATCGCACTCCGCGAGAACCACCGAATTGTACTGTCCGTTGTCGTTCCATTCCGCGTATTTGATAGCGATCCGGTCGGTTCTTAATTTTGATTACTAATGGATAAGACCTATCTAAAATAAAATTTTTGCAGCATATCCTTAAACCATAAGTAATAAGAAGGAAAAAATTTCTATCTTGCTCCAATTGCTCACTTTTCACCCTCAGACTCTAAAGGGGATGCAGGGAATTGAAGGGCTCAATAGAACAAGAGGCTATCCTACATTGTTAGCTCTGAAAGATTGAGGGCTTTACTAGAACTTTAATAATACAACTCTGTACACTTCCAAACATTTGAACACAGTAAACTTACATATAAATCCAGGCTTCATTTATATAACATGTTGCCCTGAAAGATTAATATTTTAAGTTTTATTTAATGCTAATAACTCAATTTCACAAAAATGTGGGATAGCCCTTTGTTCTACTGAGCCCTTAAATTGCTATATATTTTAGAATAAATATTCGAGCTACTGGTATAGTTCCCAATAAATTGGTATGGTAAACAATAAATTGCCATTTTTAAATACATACTACGTATTTCTTGAGCTTTCATTTGAGTAGATGCATAGGGGGGCGTTATGTGGGTGTCAGTCTTAATATCATTTGTTCGTTTTTCGAAGGATACATTTTTTATTGCAGGTAGCGATTCCGGAGCTCAAGGAAACGTGCGCATGGAATATGTGGGGCAATAGCTCATCATGCCGACAGGTTGTGTGGAGCCGACGGAGATAAAACACCTGACTGCTCGCGTCATTACCTTGTGACAGCTGAGATGACATACGCCCCTCCTTGGCTTCTCGACAATAATTGATACTACTGTTCGTTGCTAATATTGAGTTACATAAGCAGCGTTCTGAAACCGACCTAGCGCCGCGACGTGCTACTGTGCGTTCTACAGAAAATCGGGTTCACATGAGATTTCGAGTCGTTGTTTTCCTCTTCTCGCCTCTTTAAGAAACGAAATTTTGCGTATTAAGGTTTCTGGTAGTGTGTGTTATTTGAGCTGAAGAGTTCAACTTCGAAGAAAATTAGTCGTAAGGGCCCATGACGAGTTAGTGATGGCCAATCGAAAGGCGTCGTTTTTCGAACTTGGGAGGCTTCAGGAACACAAACTCCAGGCAATAACGCCAACAACTTATATCGTGAGAATAAACAATAGCACAATGCCTGTAGTACGTCTCCTGCGCGAGGCGTCCTTGGTCATTAGGAGACCATCTCCAGCAGCTGTGGTGGCTTGTGCATCACCGCGGTCTTCATGATGACAAGGAAAAGATCTGAGGAAAGGGGGAAGCACAGTGGGTATGCACAGACTGGTTAGCGCCGGCCTTCTCTTCTTCGCGGTATTGGCCGCTGGGAAAATCGTTGAACTGAATGCAACTCCCTGGAGAGGAAATTCTTAGTCTAGAAATCACGTGGCTTTCCTGTAAGGGTTTTGCGTAATACTCGTGCCCGTGCCCCTAACCAACTTTCTGATTTGGACCGACGAGTAAACAGTCGGGAAAAATCTGTGTGTTAATGCATCAAATAATGTGCATTTTAACATTTTCGGGAACATATTTTTCTGGAGGAAGGGATTGAAGAGGAAGAAAAAGTTTCAAACATATGTTCACCCTGTGCTTTTTTTGATTACCCTACTTTGTTGGGAAGATTACCTTTTTATTATCAAGAGTTTGTTTATAATGCTCGCACCATTTGTAGTGGTCGTGATTAAGTAAATTGGACGCCTCACTATTTTGAGGAAAAAATCGTACTTTATGTATAAATTTTATAATGTTTTGTTTGTTTGTTTGTTTTTTTTAACGGTTATTGTACGTGGTTCACGGTGGCGGTCATTTTTCGCATTTCCTGACGTTTACGGTTATTTTGTACGTTGGGTTAGTGTAGCTTTAAAATGCATTGGATTCAGTAAACTCTGGTGTACAAATCAGAGATATTTACATACAGAATTACTTTCATTCGGGTAATATTTGCAACCAAAACTATCAAATGCGATTTAACAAATTTCTATTTTCAAAGTATTTTTTTCAAAGAAATAGGTCACAGCATTATTTTTATTTTTACACAAGTGTAGGTACTTTATGTGAAATATCAAGAAGTTGCGTATCACAAAAAAAAAAAAACACCATCCTAAAAATTGTATTTTTCGGGGCTAAAGTGTAAAGACACTTTCGAATCTGCTCAGAAAGGTGGTCAACAAAGATTCGGGTCCCTCAAAAAAACTCCTAAAAATTCGTCAAAAATCCAAAATCACCGGAAACCATCGCTAAAAATGCGACAATGTTGGATTCGATCTTTTCTACAACCACATTTTAAAGTGGACTAGATGTTGTTTTAAAAGGAAAAGAACGTATGGAAATTTAGAGTTAAATGGATAGTTTGTCCCCTTGATTTTTGACTGCGCACCCCTCTGATGATTACAGAGGTCTGTATTTACTACGTCGCAATAAAGCGTGGTATGTGGTTCGCGTCAAATAGGCTCTGGTCTTAACATCCATGATAAGAGCTGGACGATAACTTTGTTGAAATCATTACTTAAATAGTTATCCTAGTTGATAGTATATAAATGTTTGGAACAGACATACTAGTGTGGCATTATGAAGGCAGAGTTAAATTGGACCGTTAACTCCATAAGAATTAATTACTAGCTCGAGTGAATAGCCTTTTTATGCAGCATGACGCACCTTAGACAGGGCTTTAAAGCCTCTACTAATGTGTAACTCGATCTGCCCGTTGCGCAGTGGCACAAAAGTGGTGTTTTTTGCTTTGCAAAAGGTCTCTAATGTTGAATAGCATTGATGGATATCAGAGAGTATACCATTTGTATGAGATTCCTTTGATGTCTTAATATAAATTGTTATATTGTATAGTTTTTGTAATAATATTGTATGCACTGGTATATTTAGCAAGGTGGGGGAAGTGAAGATGCCGAAAAAATGTACCTGGAGGTATTAATAATTATGGGAATTAACCTTTTTTTCTTTCTTTTTTCTTTTTAATCCTACATACTATATTCGCAAGTACCATCACCCACCTCTTTACTGAAACAAGGAATTTAGTGTACATTTTGTTTTGTCCTCTGGTCTTCCCTTCTGCAAGGAAGTTAGTTCAGGAAGGTTTGTTGCCGGTGAATATTTTAAATCACAAAATCCATAGGTTAAGCTGTTGCAAACATTTCCAGAGCCACAGTGAGCCACTGAACAAGTATCACGAAATTATGTATCACCCGGCGCGTATAACTAGACGAATTCAGGATTCGCTTAAATGAGAGACTTGCAAATGGCGACTGTTAGAATTGTCACATATCGAGGGTTTGTGCCCCTTAAAATTACTGTAATAGCTGGAATCACATTGGATCACCTCCACGCCCTCAGTCACCTTGCCGCAAATCCAATCGCTCCAATCTTCCTCCTCGTCACCGCTTTTGATGCTTTCTCTCGTAGAGTGCGAAGGTCAAAGAGGACGCCAGCTCTTGGTTCTTTTTGCGAGCTCTGGCAGCGGTGGCGTCGCCTGTACGCTGTCCATTTCCAGAGCACAGGAAGCTGGTGCCCGGAAGTCATCGTCCCATTCCTCCCCCGCCATTAACATTGCTCAGAACCATATAGCGGAAGTGTCTCTCGCATCGCCTGTTTTGGTTTGCTAGTTCGCAGTTTTCGCCTGGGATTGCGGAAGGTTCGATGTTTTGGGGACGGTGCCGAAAGTGATTCTTCCTTTATTCGATTATTTATCTGCTATTCGTTAATTCTCCTTAGTATATTAAATTGAAATATTTGTTCAGATAAGTCACAAAATTGTGTTGAATGGTGCATCATTTCTGGAGTATTTGGTATGTAGAAACTTGCATTGTATAAATTTGTTAGCTTTTGAATGCTTACTATTTGTAGTTAGATTGTAAAACCTTGATCTGTGATTCGAACTACATGAGAAGGGGAACGAGTGAAATAAGAGTATTTCCAGTAATTAAAGTATGTAAATTCCTGACTGTGGTCAGTGATACATAGCATCGAATTTTAATCTAATCGAGTGATCCAGAACGTATTTCAGGCGCGGGGGCAATTTCCGGTCAGGGATCTCCCTCTCCTCGCCCCATATCCATTTGGGACAAAAAAATATTTAAAAAATTATCATGAAATAAAAATATTCTTAATGAGTATTTCCTTTGGTTGTGGTGGAATCAATATGGTAACTATTTTTGTAAAATTACAAAATAATGTTGACTTACGGGATTGCGTTGGCTCCCGCGCTCCCCCCCCCCCCTCCCACACACTTTTTTTCCGCCAGTTCGAAATTGAAGGCCAAGAGAGATTGAAATGCTTTTGAGTGTTCAAACTGAAGGGACTGTGCGAGGTATATGGCCATATAAATGTTGATTCAGACGTTCCTTGTTATATGCGACGTAGTTACGCTATGCAATATTTTCCCTTCAGTAGATTGGTTTATAGCTCACTTTTTGAACTCGAGCAATTACTTGAAATCAAAGTTGGCGATGCATATGTGCAATGCCTATGAATACATACTTTTTTTGTGAACTTATTTTAAGGCCCTGTGATATCTCTTAAAAGACGATGTCTGTCAGAAGGAAAATCACGATTGTTTCGAGTAATATGTTCCGTTGACTCTTGAACGGCAACGTTGATGAACACACGTGACTAGAACTCGCGCAAGTTTCTGAAGCAGCCTCCCCTACAAATTTGTGCGAAAAAGAATGAAACTTTCCTTTTCTGATATGATGTAGCTACTAAGTTGATGATAGAATTTCGTTCAAACCCCGATTCTAATGCTGTTAAGTGTGTTTCAAAGCAGACATTGTGGAAACTAAATATAGCTACTAATACTATTCAACATTTCATTAAGCGATATAGTAATAGTAAAATAACCAGATGAATGTACTGTACAATAAAAATGATACATTGTTGTGATGGAATAACTTGAATGGTGCGTATTTTAGTTGTTTCCTGCATCAATGCACACATTTCACAGGTTAGTATTCTGAGAGTGCTAAAATAATTAACAAAATACCCTTATGAACTTATAAACTAGTCTTATTCAGTGGAGTTACAGCAATATTACATACACATACTATTGAAATATGTCCAGGCTATTTTCTCTTGAATTGTGAACGATTAGATTCAGTAGTCCGTCCGTACATGTACTTTTTAATTATCATTCTCAAACATTGCTTAATCTGTTGCTGATCGATAATATTGATGTCTCCCCCCCCCCTTCCCACCTTTTTCCCCTTTCGAATCACTGTTACTCCAAGACGAAAACAGTTGTTGTTGGTTCTTCATTCAACAGTTCTAGGGTTTTATTTTCATCTACTTTTAATTCTGAAAGATAACAAATGTATAAAGCACATTTATATCTCAGAATATAGTTCTTTATTCTCTCTCTTACTCAAATAATAACCACTTTAGTTATCAAAATAGCTATGAGATTTATTGATTCGATAACGTGTGACATCGATAGCATTATGCTCTCGAAGTACCCGTCAGCAACTTGATTTGTGTCGATATCTCAAGTGGACGCCGTTAATCAATGAAAATCTATGCAATGCGCAAAGGTGCTGAAAGCTACACTTTCTGAAAGCTCCTCAAAACAGGTTCGCTCTGCGAACGAGAGTTTTTACGTAATACGTAATTAGTTATGCGTGAGTTGAATATAAAGAATGTAGAAAATTGTTTGGTTATCACTATCTACAACGCTATCTCCAGTGTAAATGATGGTACTAGCCTTTAGTGACGCCAAATGTATTTTAATAAATCTTAGACATTGATGAATGTGGTTTGCTTGTAGAGCAAGCTCGCACATTGTAGAGGCTGCTACACCATGGGAAGTGAAATTTTCAGTTGTCTGGTTGCTGTCGTGGCGACGGAAAGGTTGTTTACTCCTCGCCCACGCGGACGTCTGTTTTGGACTGTATAAACCTACGTAAGCATCCTACAGAAGAGCCTTGCGAAGAGCCAAGGCCATGGACGCGACACGCTTTGTGTGGATCTACCAGTCATCTGGGAAGCATTTTGCTTGTCTTTGCGTGCTTCGAGTAAAATCTATTAGGCTTGTGTATGGCTGAGATCGACAGGAGCATTCCAATAAAATTGTCTAATTCAAAGAAAACTTTCCTAAAGTTCCTCCTTTTGACGAAAAACAAATGGAAGTGGAGAAATAAATTGAGCATATTTATTGTGTATTCTTGTATGCACTTATATTTCGCCTCACGCTAAAAGACTAGGTAGTGTTCTAGATTATCAATATCCACTGTACTTGCTCAAAATAACAGAATTTAAAAAACCTACGGCTAGCCCAGAACGCTCACGCAATATCTGCTGTAACCGCGAATACCACAGGTCTCGCCAGCGGAATCGGAAAAGCTTTCAACGTTGCTGAAAGTTTACTAGTAGCAGCAGCAGCACGCGAGGCTAACCAGTTGGGGATGCAAACTTTGCTGAAGAAAAGGTATTTTGTCAATATTGATTTGGAGATTGGTTTTTCATTGATTGTACGTGTGTAATATATATTTTGACTTTTTTCCTTATTAAACATAAGGAATTGTAGCAACCAATAAAGGCATTTTTTCTAACCGAAAGCGACCATTTATTTGGCTTGCTGTTTTACATTAATAATATCACACACAATAAAAGCCTTTCAAAGAATGTATTTCCGAAAACATATGTTAGATTTCAGATTACGATCAGTAATATTACACGGCATATTATGTTAAGTTTCCCAGTTGGGAGCCAAAAAAGACAAAAAAATAAAATAAATGAAAATTAGAAAAAGTGTTGTAAATTGTTTAAGAATATTGGGTAAATTTTGATTTGGAAATAAGCGTTTTTTGGTATTGTGTCCCAGTTAGGAATAGTGTATGGAATGATTTGCAAAGAGAGAGAAAATAAGGGTACCGTAGTTACAACCAAACGAACAGCTGTCAATAAAACTGCATGTCGTGTCCACACGTTCGTAAGTGATATAAATTGGCACTCACGTTCGTTTGCAGTTGGTTTACTTATCGTTTCATCTCGCCCTATGAAAATAAAATTGATCACAAGTTGAAATTATACTCCATTTAAATGTAGGGTGATTTGACTTTTGATCAGCCAAGTTCTATCGGTAGCTTCAATATCAAGAATTCGTTGTAATGAAGCTCCTGTTTGGGTAAGTGTCCCAACTGATCTCTGCAATTCGCCTTACATTTAAATCAGAGTATGGGAAGTGGCGAGCGAGCTATTTGTGCTTCTTAAAAGAAATATTTTTATTTCAAGTGTATTTTACAAAATGTGATTGGTAGGGGAGAGTTAGGTTAACTGGTCAATTTTTTAAAAAGTAGTTCTAAAATGTTATTTACTTGACCTACACACGTGAAATTTCGCATATTTGATAGACTTCCTCTTTACATTGTGAGAACAAACAGAATTGTGCTTAGTTGTTATCAAATATGGAATATTTTGTACATTTGCAATATGACCAGTTAACCTAACCGGTAATGTTAAGTTGACCAGAAATTGAAATAAGCTATGAAAATAACAATGACGTTCAATGGACTGTTTTATTTTTTTTAAACAAACATTCTTCTACACACGAGAGATGCGCGCGCATCTAATTCAAAGGGCCAAGGGCAAGCGGGGTTCGGGGAGCAGCCACAGGCGATAGTGACCTAAAGTCAGCTAGCTGGGAAAGATGAAGTTTCTCCCTCTCCCACTGCTTCAAGGCCAGGCCTCGCCTGGCTCGCCGTGCTTGCGAACGTGGTTACTCCAAGCCAGTGCTACCATAAAGCACAATTATTTAAAATGGTATGTTTTGTTAGTGTTAATTACCGTACCGTTGGTCGAAAAGTTTATAACTTATAAAATGATTATGGGGCACATATTTCTCTCGCTGTAACGAGAGTGCGCCACAATGTTCAGTAGAGATTTTATTATTTTTCTGAGGAAGGAAGTTTACTCACATGTGATCAGTTTACTCACATGTGTTAGAATTCCCGCATTTTTTAGTAACATAGTACTTTTCTCAGAGAATCAGTGTGCGTGGCACGGCAGCGCGTGACGCAGTGGTAATCCATTGTATTTGTAACGTATTGTCGTATTTAGCCGCAATTGCGTGAGGATTTGTGATAAGTTTGCATATAGTAATAAGTGTTTTTTCGAATCTAATGGGTATTCGGGAATAATTGTGTGTAGTATGTCTTCCAGTGAATGTAGTTGATGATATTTTGAGACTGTTTTCAACGAGGCAGTTACTCGAAAAGCAGCAGATAATAGAAAAAGGTGGGCCAATGCCAGACTTGGCATAAATACAGCAGGTATACTGCGATTTTCGTAACTTTGCCCCTGACAGGAATCAGCTGTTGACGATTTCATCCAATCGGGAGCTTGAACGTCACAATAGTGACGTCACTGTCGCGAAATATAAGCTCCCGATTGGATGGCAGCGAAACAGCTGATTCCTGTCGGGGGCAATGTTACGAATGGAGTACAGGGGTGAAGGAGGGAAGCTGGTTGGTTAGCAGCTGGGGCATACGAAGTAATCACCGCCCCTGAAGTTCACTTATTTTCTGAACTATCGTTCTGGCCATAGACCTTACTTTCCTATAACCCAATGACCAGGAAGGGACTGAACAATTCGCATGTTTACAGAATTGTCACTTAGAGGAGGGGAGGGTCTCCGAATCGGCACGTTGGATGACGCGCGAGCGCAGAGGCCGAGAACCTCCAGGGTTACCCTGGCTCACCGTGCTCATCGGTATTGGCGAGGCGCCACGACGCCACCATGACGCGGCGGGGGCTGGGACGAGGGACGGCGGCGGAGTCGGGCACGCGGCGGAAAGGCGCGACGCGCGTTCCTCCGTCGAGTCGTCAATGTGAAGGTTACGCGACGGCGGCGTCCCGGCCCCGGCCTCCACCCCCGCGCACTGCTGGCCTGGCGATAAGTCGCAGTCTTCATTAGTCGCGGCCGTTGCTGTCTTATCTAAGGGGTGGCGGAGGCGTCCTGCGCGCGGGGCTTTTTCCTGTGGCAACGCAGGCGCCCGAACGCCTCGGTTCGCGCCTGCCAGGTGCGCGGCGCACGTGAGCATTTCGTCCTCGATTACTAGAGCGCGGGGCGTTGTATTTATTGGCGCGTCAGATCGGTCGCAGGTGCTGCGAAAAAAGTTACGTGGAATGCAAGAATGTTAATCGATGGAATATGAAAGTATTTTGCCTTACCCCATATATTCCCAACTTTTTTTTTTTAGAATTTTATGATGACACTAAGTTTCCCTTTTTGTTTTGGTCTAATTTACATGAATTTTTTCTATTTTCACTAATTTGACATCTCATATTGTGTAGGAGCCCCGCCCCAAAAATGGGGCAATGGGAACAGGAGGGTACAGTGTTTTTAGGAGCAGGAAAACCCTATTTTCAAGAGCAAATGTTTATTTTTTTGCACTAAGTAATGAAGAAATATATGTAAGCTATAAAATAGAAATTATTTAATGATAATAAACGTGTTAACAATTTTTTTAGCATTTCATGTTTGAGAAATGTTCGATAGACACTGATTGAAACGAAGTAACTTATGTTCTGGTCTACATGTGCTTATGAATGAAATTTCTCAAATCAATTTGCATGGCAGCCGACATTACACTTTTTACATTTCTTCATGGTGTTTTTATGGCATTCGCCACATCTGACTTGTGTTTCACTTTTGACAATTATATGATCACGACCATCCAGTCTCACTTTTTCTGGTATCCTCTTTTTTACCACCTTTGGCGATCTGCCTATTTTTCGCTCTAAGCTTTGTCCTAAGTATGTCTGAACTATTATCCTGATAAACTGTAGGTAATCTAAATGATTAACGCTTTTTCCAGAAGGTGTGAGACGGTATAACTGAAATGGATTATTCATGGATGCATTCAAGGGAAACATCAAAAGTTGCCAATACCACTTTTTCATTCTGATGGCTGTTCTGTAACATGAGACATTTTGATCAAGCCGATCCACCCCTCCCATATACAAATTGTAGGCAGAAATGCAAGCAGGTTGTAGAATTTCAATTTTCTTCTTCTCAGATAAACTCCAGCGTTTAGCTTTTCCTAGAGGAGATACTCCTACTTTGTTGGAGGCAACAGTTACGATATTGTTATCGTTGTAGCGGACAACACTGATCAGTGTTTCTTGGTCTGTCACTTGATCATACGCACCTCTTTGCATCTTTTTCATTTTAGAAGGCTCTGAGAGGGGCTTTTTCGACTCTATTGTTCCTGATAGTACCAGTTGCATCATGTCCCATGTTACCTAGTTTTTCTAGAAGACGAATGGAAGTAAAATAATTGTCCATATATAAGCTGTACTTTTTCTTCTCGGGTAGTTCTTGGAGCAAGTCCATAACTACTGATCCACCCACACCAAGATCTGGCATTTCGTTCCCAGTAGAAGCTCCCTGGTACGGTTCCGCTTGTACAAGGTAGCCCAATCGAGTGCAAAGGGACCATACCTTGAAACCAAAACGTATTGGTTTCCCATGTAGGTGTTGTTTCGTGGAGTGACGACCATAGTACGGAACCATGGTTTCATCGATGCACAAGTTCGCATCTTGGGGAAAGAAAGTGAGCCATCTTTCGTTTATCATTGCCCACAAAGGTCGAACTTTCGAGAATTTATCACTTTTAATTAGGTTATTATTGTCAGAGACATGAAAATACCTTAAAATTTCTTCAAATCTATTTCTAGATATTGCCCTTGCTACTCCTTGGTGATGTGTGTCAATTCCAGTGTCCCAGTACAGACGGTACCTTGCATTACCACAATATCCACTGAGCAACAAAATAGCAATAAAAGTTTTCATTTCACATAGCGACACATGAAATTTAGTGTTACCTTTGAAAACAGCGTATTTCATACTCGTTTCAACCAGCAAATCAAATACTTCACTGTCATAAAATAATTCAAACAGATCAACAGGAGACCACTCTTTTTTATTCAGCCAATCTGGTTGTTCCCAAGTACGTTCTGGGACAGGTATAATGTCCGATTTTATCCAGTTTCGAACCTTCTTCTTCCTTGAATCTGTGGTCGATTCAGCCGCGGTCCTCTGGTTCATAACATCGAGTGTTACTTCTTGTGATGGTAAAATAATTTCTTCTATTCCGGAGGAAGTAATTTTTGTTGCCTGCAGTTCTCCTAGGCCTCGGAGCTGGTTTCCAGTTAGATGGTTTACATCACCATCTTCTATTTCATCTTCTCCACTGTCTTCATCACTTAGAAGATGGTTCTCAGGAGCAGAGATATAAATAGAAGCTTCTGTGAAATCATCACTTTCTAATAAACTTATTATTTCGTTAACGGATAATCTGAAATGAATAATAAGAGAATCAAATGAAATTCAAATAGAAAAAAAATATTTAAACATTCGAATATAATATATAATCACGCCCTGAAATATTGATATTTACTCAAAAGTCAAAAATATACTTGCTAACAATAGATATAAAACCCTGTACCCTCCCGTTCCCATTGCCCCAATAAAGGGGCGTCACTATTTTATTGTAATTTGCCGCTAAAATAAAAGCTATAATCTTTTGTATGTAAAATATATTTCAAATATAAGTTTCACCAAATTGTGTTATAACAAAATAAACGATAAAAATAATCATTAATTTAAGTAATGTACTTACGATTCGTGAAGCGACATGATGCTCAAATGCAGGCACTATACGAAGGTCTCTCACAACAATGGAAAACGCTATAGAGTAATCCAGTGAACTTTATCTTATTCATTGTTGCCAACACAACAACATAGGGTATATAACACATCTTCATTCCTTTCAAGAAATGAACTATTAATAGGAAAATACACTGCCCCATTTTTGGGGCAATGGGAATATATGGGTTACTCCTGAGCCTTATATCGCGTTTGTATGTTTCAGCGTATTTTGGCATATACTTAATTAAAATGTGTTGCGATCGAATAAAAGAGGATGCCAATGTGGTTCTGAAAAGTGTTGGTTTTATGGAAATTACGTGATGATCATGAATGTTTTGAATTGAAGGTCGTATCTTAGAAGACGTTATAAATTACGGGTTCGTCTCGTGGCTGTTTCAGCAAAATGTCGCTAACCTACGCGTGCGCCAAAACTCCATAATACTGTTTAAAAATAATAGTAGAGCTCTATATGTTTTTCACTTCGTATTGTGGGAGTAAGTATCAATTTTGTTTGCTGCGCAATGAGACGGCTTACAAATTAATAATGTGTACTAAAGTTTTTTTTATTTAAGTAGTGTGATGCAATACATTACCGGATACATTTTTAAAATAAAATCATTGGACCGCAGAGAAATTTTTTTCAAGTAAACGTGACTGTTTTAGACTCGATTTGTTTCTTTCTTTGAATAAAATTGTCAATATTTACTTTTGTAAGTCCATAATTATACTTAACTCCATACATTATGTGCATGATAGTGTCGTGCAATATTTTGCGACTTCATGCACATTCTTTGCGCATTTTTTGGCGAACTTGCGATGAGTGAGAATGGATGCCTCCATAGGTTAGCGTTTCCCAGCGATTCTCCAGAAACTCCTCTTTGAACATTTTATGTAACCTGTGATTATGCTATTAACGTATTCGCATTCTGACGATGCGTTTTACGTGTGCCGCCGTGTTGTCTTAAAGAAGCACGATTTCCGTGTGCGATAGAAATTCGTGAAATTTGTCCTTTATAGTTGTTATTATAATGCTTTGTATATAATATAATTTGTTTCATATGTTGATTTTTAAGATACTACAAACCCGAAACCCCATATTCTTGAATATAAATTATTAGAAGAATGAATATTTGCAATGCGAACCTGTGGAACATGAAATGGTAGATTCAGGCATAAAATGCAGATCCTGGTCAAAAATCTTAGTAGGTGAAAGATGATCTCTGCGTGATTGATGTACATTTTATTACACTAAAAAAACAGCAATCTTGGCTCAAATACCATTCAGGAAGGAGAAATCCTCTGAAAGAGCAACAAGGTAAAACATATCTCTGGGCGGAAAATACACAGTACCAAACATATGGGAGATTTTGTGAAGCACTACACGAAGGCTCCAAATAAATAAGCAATGACAATATAACTATATTATTGCATAACTTAATATAGTATAACAGCACAGCTTTACATTTGCGGAAGTACCTTCTCCCTGATTGTGGAATCGGAATCTGGGATACAATAATGTCGCACACTAGATGTGCTCCTTAACTCCGGGAATTAGGAATTCTCTTACAAATGCAATGTTCGGGACAATGGCTTCAATGGCCAATGTGTGAAAACACTGACAGCAGACACATACATTTCGAACATGGAGTACAAATGTTATTTGGGGTGGAAAAGTGCTGAAAACTCGGTTGTGAAGTGAGTAAAAGCAACTATTATGGATTTAGAATTCTCAAAGATTTTTTTATCCTTTTATGTAACGGAGACATAAGTCATAAGAGTGCAAAGACGTGATGAAATGAATAATAGCGGTTCTAATGTTTCGGAATCTTCCAAAGAGTTGAAAGAATATAAACATACGCATGTGTTCCAATTAATAGTTTCCACAAGAGGCATGCCATTTTAAATAAATTGTACAAGCGGAATTTGCGAAATTTACTTTAGGTTGAATATTTACAATACCACGGAAAGAAAATCTTATAATTTATCATTCCTTGACCATTCTTAAGAGGTCATGAATGAAATTCCCAGAGGTAATTGGATTCTAATGATCGTAAGTCTGATTATTTTCCATTGACTAACAAAATTTCCCACTTCTAGATTCCGGGAAGTAATAAGGCCTACATTGAGGGATGAGAATCTTCAGATTAATGATAAGACTATCAACGCTTTCCTAGTGAGGTATTTCCGTACGGCTGATGCAGAGAAACTTCTAATAGAAATCATTTTTTGCCTGGAGTGTCTGGATATTTGACATCAGATTCTCACAATACCTTCTTACCATTAAATGAATGCCCTTCACTTTCTTCAAATAAGGATGACCAGGAAATGTAGGTGAAGTTCACATTATTGGCATGAACACACAGTTCACATTAATAGGCATTAGCGTCGGAAACTGTTTTGTGAAGGATATTGCAAGAACTGAACTTGAGGAGTTACGTTGCAATTGACAGAAATTCTCAAGGCGATATCCGACGTGTCTCTACATCTTGCGTCGTATCTCGTAAATTTTCAGTTTCCATTATTATATAATCAACCTTCGTTAACAGTTTGTTCGTTTTGGTATATATTTTATCATTTGAATATTATAGTCAATGGATGTTGGTAGGTAATTGTCAAGTTTTCTTCCATTCTTTCCACTGATAAAGTACTATCTTTCATTGGTGGTGGTTCAGTTCTTTTTCCATTTTCTCATTCCACTCTCAAGCACATTAATTTGTCTTTTTGAGGGAGTATGTGTGGTTAGGCATATCTATATTAATATAGATCGAAAGTATGTGTAAGTTTAGCCACTGCAAGAGCCCTATCGTGATGCTTGGATTCTGACCGGTGCAATTTTATTGCTTGTATCGTTAGTTATTTCCGACGTGTGCCGATATGACAAGGACATAAGGAGATCATAATTAATTGTGCTCATAATTGCCGGTTCGCTTGGAGCTTGCCAGTTCCCTGTTAACAGTAATTGGCGACGACGCGTCATTCGGGCACTGCACCGGAACTAAGCGCAGTGCGCCGCGCGGTTTCCGCTTCGCCGCCGTCGACCCTCCACGCCTTTCCGCCCCGTCCACCCTCCACGCCTTTCCGCCCCGTCCACCCTCCACGCCTTTCCGCCCCGTCCACCCTCCACGCCTTTCCGCCCCGAAGCGGGTCGGATAGATTTTTGACGTACTACTTTTGAATAAATAGCTACCAGGAACTTGTCAGGAAGGACTTGCTTTCAGTTAAGTCTTTGTTGGCAACATCTCACAGTTTCTGATTTTGAGAGTACAGAACCAGTTTTCAACCTCTCGTACAAATATTTTGAAATGTTCCGTAAAGGCCACCGATGTTCATAAATAGGGAGTGTCTGGAAGTAGTTGGATTTAAAAATTGACAAAATTTAGCTCAGTTAAACAGATTTTTTTTACCCAATACAGTTTTCTGCAAAACTGTATGGTTTTGCTAAACGTTCAAATGTTCACCTTGGTAGATATCTTGCAATTCCGGGAAAACCTGTTTCACGAATCGTGACAGATGTTACCTTCTTAATTCATGTGCGTCATTTACCGACGTGCCACCTGCGCCCAAGGTATTGGAAAGACCTTTTGGTCGCCAGTCAGCGCGGGCGAGGAGAGAGGGACGAACAAAGCCTTGTCCTAAAATAACTTTAACGATGAGAGCGATGCGCAGTCTCAGGTGACTACATCGTTAATTTCGTGTATGGAGGAAGCTTCCGGAAATACGAGATGGTGCCCTTGTTTCTCCGAAAGATTGAATATACTGAAATTCTTTGGTAATAATTTGCAATTTCAGTGATTGTCGAAGTTGTCTTCGAATTTACATTCAAGAATAACTTTTTTGTCGCGATAAATGGTTCCAGAGTATTGCTTTGTAGGTAATTTCTCGGTTACATTTGTTCATTAGAGTATGTATGAGGCATTGAAATTGAGTATTTGGGTGAACATAGTACCATACCTTTTTTGTGTTAGGTTCTGCGTTCAGCGGAAGGAGGAGGTTACCAGTCAAATTTTGATGATTCATAATGGAATCTGGTCTGTTTTTAATGCGAATAATTCTGCTTAAAGTCCAACCGTGCAGATGTCATGCTGTCTTTCCTTCAAATCACTTGACGAAAACAATTTGTCTAGGTCTCGTAAATTTTCTGGAAAACTTCTACTTCCACTTTTTTAATAAAACTTGTGCCATGTTTTTGTATTATCAACCTCTTCTATATCGCCCTAGTGTACCAGTTTTACGACCTTAAATTTAATATTATTACTAAGTCTATTATTACTTCTCCCCATAGCTCGTCACAGTTTTTAACTGTTTTTGACGTAAATAAATAAATAAATAAAAAGTCTTAACCTTCTTAAAAAATTATTGATCCGGGAAGTGTACATTCTTCGCAAATGTGTCGTTATCGATATTACCTTGCTTCCGTACATAAATTGAATGAAGGATAAGGGAATATATCTCGCCGTATCACAGAAGGATAATGTGATTCATTTGGAGGTGTTGTGTTCGCAAACTAATTACCTCATTTATATTTGGCAAAGCTTTTCCCAAACAGCAGTCTGGGCGAAAACTAGAAAATTCATTCATCCAGAATTGAATAGATTTGCTCGCGTAACATGGGAAGGATAGAGCAGCCCCAAGTCACTTCAAATATTGCATTCGGGTAATAATAGTGGTAGGTGTGCAAGGGTGGCGTGCAAGCCTGTCTTCAAATGGCCCTGCTATGTAAAGTTTGGCCGAGATTCAGCGAGCGGTCGTAGCTGCGCAGCTCTTGTGCCACTCTCGTTTTCCTTCGCCGGCGAGGGCCGCGGTTCGTTGCCCGCGTTTTATGGAGGAGGTGCGCACGCGAGGCGAGCGTTCACCCGGCCCGACGGCGGCGCGGCGCGACGGTGGCGGGGGCGGATAGGCAATTAAGCTTCGCGGACACGCCCTCCCGACTCCCCTTCTTTTCTCTGCTCCCGGTGTCTAGTCTCAGGCGTAATTAGCGCGTCTGGACTCGCGCGTCCGCCCGCCTCGGCGGCTGACCACCGCCTGCCTTCCTGCGTGCGCCGGCCTCGGTCGCTTGGCGATCGCGCCAGCTTAGCGGTCGTTAGTTGCGCCAAATAACCGCCGCGCCGGTCCTCAATCCTCTTCCCCTCTACACTTCCACGGCTGCATTCCGGTGGAGCCCAAGTTTAAAGGTGACTCCGTACTAAGCGACTCCCTTAAATGCTCTGTTGTTACGGGGCCGTCCATAAATTACGTAATGCAAATTTAGAGTATTTTCAATACTCCCCTCTTCCTCTTCTAACACACTCCCCCTACTCCTATGTAACGCCTGCCTCAGACCACCCTCCCACCCCCTTTAACCTTACGTAATTTATGGATAACCCGTATATAAAAATACGGGTTAATCTACCCTCGTCACCGCTCAAATTTTTCTTATGATTTTCTAGTAGACTATTTCCAATAGTACCTTCACCACAATTTTCGCTGTTTCTACATTACATTATATTATTATTATTATTATTATTATTATTATTATTGTCTTATACTTTATGTATTTTTCCTTCCGCCCTCAGCACCCCCCCCCATATTTCCAATACAGATTTCGCTTTTCGCCCAGATCGTTATTCAAACTTCCTTTCCCCAACGTTACGCTGCACTTATGACCTCAAGCAGATTGCGCTTTGTCTTACGTGCGTTTCTCCCTCACCCCCTTCCGAATCTCCCGGAAGCCGGTTCTCTTTCCGGCATCGCTCGACAGGTGTTGTAGGCCTGCGCTCCACATCGACTCCGGAAGAGTGGCCACGCGGCGAGCGGTGTTTGTATTATTGAAGCGCTTCTGGAGGATGAGTTTTGCGAAGGCATGCAAAACTTCGTGAAATGGTGCCGATGTTGCGCGTATTCGCCCTACTACTGGGAATTATCCTGTTTTTAAAGACGCGTCGCGTGACGAGCAGTTACCGCGCACATCGGAGCTGCTTCCATTTCGAGTGATTTACGAGAGACTTCAAGCGAATTTACACCGCTCAGAATTTTTCATGTTCCAGCGCCGAAGAATAGGCGCTTCGGAGCCCTTTCAAATTTATCCCGATTAATAATTTCGCGATGTAGTAAGAGTACGTGCATAGTGTGACCAACGGTGTAAGAAATATCTTACACCGCGGTGTGACCCGCCATCGGCCCAAGTACCTTCCCAGATGAAACATGTTTGAGCTACATTAAAAATATCGATCTTTAAATATATTTAGGTATTAATTACATATTAATAATTTGTATAATTATTCTAGTAAGTCATAATCACTTAACAATTTTCATGCGTGAACTGCAAGTCTGTTGCGAATGAAATATCCGCGCAAGTACAAGGGCGGGGTGGTTTGGTTGACAATGACACTTACGAGCCACAATGCTAAAGCATAGGCAACAATAGGAAACAATGACAAACCTTGGCTGCAAGCGGAAGACAACGGAGCGTTTGGGACATACAAGTACACCTGTATAGCTCAAAAATGTTAGTTAAGATCCCTACAACCCGAGTGGGGGGGGGGGGTCGAGGCAGACAATTGCTTTGTCCTCCGCGACGGCGACAGTGCCACCTACTCCGTTAAATCGTGAGAGCGTGGCTGTTTTCAGTGTATGCAGCTGATAGTGTAGATTTGCCATTAGTCGCGTACGGGTGTGTTTGTTCACTGAGACAACTACACCATCCCGCTTTAATTTTTTTTATTTTAAAATTAACCACCAGCGTTTGACGTCTCGAGCCACCAATGCCGTTACGTATTCACAAAACAATCATTCCTTTGTTACAGTTTTGAGGACCTCTGAGTTTTTTTAGTTTTTCGCCCAGTTGAGTATTTTTTAAAAGAATTTTATTAAATACATATCTAAGGCGAAATTAAGGTATTTCCATGGAATAATGAAGAAATAAAATGTTCTTGTTCTAATGACTGCGTCAGTGTAGCTCTCACTTAGAAGTTATTCAATTGTTGGAACTGGAGGATCATTTACGTGGCAAAACAAGAGATACAAGGATTGTTTATAGCCTATGAAGAACTACAAGGACTAAAAATGTATACGCAATGGTTAGTAAAGGCAGATTACTAGCAGAACGTGGAGAAACTAAAATTACTACTTCATTGGTATGAAAGACAAAAACTGGTGAACGGAGACTTCAAAGAATACATTAAAGGAAATACAGCTTGAAATGAAGGCTGTAAAGAATGGTGGTGCTGATGCAATTGGTTTGTGAGGCTCTCCCTTTATCCCGATTCTAGAACGATTAAGAATTGTCATGGAGACTTACAGCCAGTGTGACGCGTTTTTATCATTATTTAATTAATGTTATCGTGATTTAACTAATACTTTCTAACTTGATTATTGGGGTCCTTGTAATGTCTTGTGCAAAACTACTTCCTGGGAAAGTGGAAATTGATACACCTTAGTCCAGTAGCATTCGCGTAATATTACGTGAGGTGTCAATATTGGCTAAATACTTGTATCAATTTCTTTTTAAGCATCAGTTTCTTAATCATTTGTATTTTTCAACTGTTATTAAACGTATGTGCTAATGGATTTATTAGCACCATCCCAAGTGTGTTTCTACACCGCTGAAAGAAATTAGTCTTTAAAATATAACAGGAAGTAAATACGTATTTTTGAATTTCCGTTTGGGTCATTATTACACATCGAATGTTCCCAAAAAAGCCTATTTTATTCTAGTGAATATGTATAAAAACTGTGTGTGTGTCTCTGTGTGTGTCTGTGTGTGTGTCTGTGTGTGTGTGTGTGTCTGTGTGTGTGTGTGTCTGTGTGTGTGTGTGTGTGTCTGTGTGTGTGTGTGTGTGTCTGTGTGTGTGTGTGTCTGTGTGTGTGTGTGTGTGTCTGTGTGTGTGTGTGTCTGTGTGTGTGTGTGTGTCTGTGTGTGTGTGTCTGTGTGTGTGTGTCTGTGTGTGTGTGTCTGTGTGTGTGTGTCTGTGTGTGTGTGTCTGTGTGTGTGTGTCTCTGTGTGTGTGTGTCTCTGTGTGTGTGTCTCTGTGTGTGTGTGTCTCTGTGTGTGTGTGTCTCTGTGTGTGTGTGTGTCTTGTGTGTGTGTGTGTCTTGTGTGTGTGTGTGTCTTGTGTGTGTGTGTGTCTTGTGTGTGTGTGTGTGTGTGTGTCTTGTGTGTGTGTGTGTGTGTCTTGTGTGTGTGTGTGTCTTGTGTGTGTGTGTGTCTTGTGTGTGTGTGTGTGTGTCTTGTGTGTGTGTGTGTGTGTCTTGTGTGTGTGTGTGTCTTGTGTGTGTGTGTGTCTTGTGTGTGTGTGTGTCTTGTGTGTGTGTGTGTGTGTCTTGTGTGTGTGTGTGTGTGTCTTGTGTGTGTGTGTGTGTGTCTTGTGTGTGTGTGTGTGTGTGTCTTGTGTGTGTGTGTGTGTCTTGTGTGTGTGTGTCTCTGTCTGTGTGTGTGTGTGTGTGTCTTGTGTGTGTGTGTGTGTGTGTCTTGTGTGTGTGTGTGTGTCTTGTGTGTGTGTGTGTGTCTTGTGTGTGTGTGTCTTGTGTGTCTTGTGTGTGTGTGTCTTGTGTGTGTGTGTGTGTCTTGTGTGTGTGTGTGTGTCTTGTGTGTGTGTGTGTGTCTTGTGTGTGTGTGTGTCTCTGTCTGTGTGTGTGTGTGTCTCTGTCTGTGTGTGTGTGTTTGTGTGTGTGTGTGTGTGTCTTGTGTGTGTGTGTGTCTCTGTCTGTGTGTGTGTCTCTGTCTGTGTGTGTGTCTCTGTCTGTGTCTGTGTGTCTGTCTCTGTCTGTGTGTCTGTCTCTGTGTCTCTGTCTGTGTGTCTGTCTCTGTGTCTCTGTCTGTGTGTCTCTGTCTGTGTGTCTGTCTGTGTGTCTGTCTCTGTGTCTCTGTCTGTGTGTCTGTGTCTCTGTCTGTGTGTGTGTGTCTCTGTGTCTCTGTCTGTGTGTGTGTGTCTCTGTGTCTCTGTCTGTGTGTGTGTGTGTGTGCGCGCACGAATTTTGATGAAGTATTTTGTCTCCCCCTGTCCGTATCGATGTTAATGCGTTATTAGACATTTACATTTTTAAGTCTTTTTATTAAAATTTATTTATATGTCTTTCTCCAAATTTAACCATCAAATAATTTTCAGTTCAGTTTTCATTTTCCTCTCGTGTTAAAATTACTACATATTCTGCGCCTAAAATGCATTTTTTTAGTTAACAGTTGTTAGACATTATTCCACGTTACATGCCAGGGAACGTGTATAAAAGTACGTCATGTTGTTATTATTATTATTATTATTATTATTATTATTATATTATTATTATTCGTAATTATCGAAAACGTATTCTGAACTTATGAGCGTAGAGTGTGCTTTATTTGTGCGTAGAGATTTTTTATTCGTCGATTTTCATTTGCGACCTTTACACCACATTGTCCATGGCGAGAGACTAAAAAATATGAATTTCCGATGTCAGTTCGCGGAGAACTAATGAAACTTCAAGATGCATCAGTCCTGATAGTGTCAACGTGATCGAAGGCGGTGACGGCCCGAGCTGGAAAGTTCGTCCAGACACAGAAGCGCTTTCTTTTCGGCCATCGATTCCGCCATTGCATGTCGTCACAGGAGTTTACGTACCCCCCCTCCCCCCAATCTACCTAAACCAATATTAATGCACAATATTCTCTGTAATGTTTTAAATAGTTTACATTTCGCCAAATCGTGAAAGCTGCCTTACGGGGAAGATACGGTGGAGGCCGTTTAGGTTGTGCCACTCTGTATCAAGGCACGCGGCTGAGAGCTTCGGTTCGCCGGAAGCATGTGCGCGGCGCGGCGGCGTGGGGAAGTGCGGCCCACGTGGCTCGCGTCCGCGCACCTGCTTGGCCTTTGTCGCCGGCTGGCCCCACGACCGGCGGTGGCGGCGGCTGCGACTGCCTCCATCGCAGCTGGCGGGCGTCGCCGTGCTGCTCTGCCGCAGCCTAGCAGAGCTCCGAACTAAAGCCGTGAGCCATAGCTATGGTGCCCTCTAGTCCAAACAGCCTATCTTCAGGGATTGACTTCAATACTGACTGTCCATTGGGTACAGCGAAGACTATAATATACTACACATTGCATAATACTATCTCGTAATTCTCGTGGTCTTGCCCAATCCATCGGAGAACGTGGGAAGATGTGGGTTGGTGCACCAGACTTTCGTTATTCCTGTCGTACTTCCAGAGTTCATATACGTATTGGACGAAGTTGCAAGATTCGGTAATGTCGGGGGGGGGGGTATATTTTCCCAAGGCGATCAGGAAGAGAGGCGAAACTAGAATTATTTTTTTCAATGACGGCGTACTTTTGTGAATGTGAATTCGTATGTGTAAAAAGTAGGTTGTTTTCTTTATTCACCTGGGACAATTATTCTAAGATCCTATACTTCACATTTAGACATGCTATTCTTCGCTCAATTTTCATTATACAGGTTTCTTCGTGGTATATTCAAATTTCATTGCTCAATATTTTTTTGTGAATATTTCTGATAGATTGAAGTAACTTCTATCGCGGTAACGTAATGTTCACTTTGCCGTGAAAAATGACATGTTTTGTGTCCACTGTACTATCATATCTCCACGTTAGACCTCACTGGTTCATTCACTTGATAAATACTAATGTCAAGTATCTGGACGGTGTTATCATTACGGCAAGTGAATCAACATGTATGAAAGCGAAGTTTCTGATTGTGAGAATCAGTACACTCGGAACTAAATCTAAATCGCATACTCGAAAGTCAAACAATTACAAAAAAAGAATGTCATGCAAAATTACATGCAGGAATTCAGTTGCATATGACGCAGTGATAATAAACTGTTCAAGTACTCTTTCAAAGAGCACATGATTTTAATGTACGTACAGGAATGAAGCTACTAGCAGTCGTATTACAGCGGGATCGGTTTTAATACGATCGGTATTACGATTCCTCAAAACGAGTGCTAAGGTGACCGGAGTTTAAAACGTCCGTTTGCAATGGTCGCTGGCCGCGGGGAAAAGGGCGCGGCGCTGCGTGTCGGATTCTGGGCACCCAGCGCGCGCACACAGTGCGTTCCACGCCGGTGGCGGCGGTCGAACCACTTCTCTAGAAAGGAGAGAAATTCACCTTGAAATCGCCGTTGATAGAAAAAGGCGGCTGGTCGTGCGTTGTTGCTATGCCGCGCGGCGACCTTGCGCCCCCACTGCTGCCTCCCAGCGTCTGAGCATGCTAGCGATACCGCGTATCTTCTTGCCCTGGAGTGTTTCCTAGAGGCCGGATGCTTTGGCCGCGGCGTCGCCGGCTAACGGGCTAGGTCTTACCGCCTGTTACTTTACTCGAGAGAGACGCGAAGGGAACCTGTTCTTTTTTAGAAGCGTTTCTTCTTTCCATTATGTAATTCAGCTCCCTTCAGAAATTTTCTGCGCCCAGAAACGTCATTTTCTCTCTAAATCCCCGATCTACATCCTGTTTGACTAATTCTACGTTGTTGTACTTACTCCCTTCACTAAATTTTGTACTAAAACCACTATGAAAGTATTACTTGAAGTACTTAGTTTAGGATTTCGAAGGACTAATTTCCACGTGCAGTGAGTAGTAAAATAAGAAAAAATTTGAACTTCACTTTTAACAAGAAGCATGTACTAAGAGGCTTCATAAACTTGCAGAACAGGGGTCTTAAGGCAGCACGCTAGACAAGTTTCCTTAGTCATTACAGTGTGGTCATTTCCAAGTTATGTTTAACGATTCTAAACTCAACAACAATAGCCCTGTACACGTAAAAATATCCTACTTTTCGCTCTTAGTTTAATGGAAGGGAGTGTGACAACATGAGGATAACCCTTATTTTCTTCATATTAACCCTTATTTCGTAAACCCTACATACGCATATTTGAATTTCTCTCCAAAATACGAATTGGATCGAAACTGTACAATCACTTCATTCCAAGATTTTTTTAGATAAATTATAGGCGAATGATTGTATTGTAGTGAAATTTGATTAACTTTCATATATCAAATTTGAATGAAACACATTTGATTTTGGTAAAAAGAAGTAGCATCGATTCCTTCTCAAAAGCACCTGATTCATAGATCATTGTCATTCAGGCCGTCAACGAGAAGAACAGAAATAGCAAGGTGTTTGTGTGAGATTTCAGGCATTGATGCTTGGTTCATCTCAGTACGTGGTGCTACATTAGAGCGTATCCTTAAATAATAGTTTACTATACATTATTGGTGTTCACTTCATTCTAAGGTTTCTCAAGTACATTATATGCGAAAGGTGACTGTATTCTAGTGAATATTGATTTACTTTCATATATCAAATTTGAATGGAACACATTTGATTTTGGTAAAAAGAAGTAGCTTCAATTCCTTCTCTAAAACACCTGATTGATAGATCATTGACATTCAGGACGCCAACGAGAAGAAATTGCAAGGCGATTGGGTTAGATTTCAGGCATTCATGCATAGGTCATCTCAGTACGTGGTGCTACATTAGAGCGTATCCTTAAATATTAGGTTTCTGTGCATTATTTGTGTTCACTTCATTCTCAGATTTATCAGGTAAATTATATGCAAAAGATTATTGTATTGTAGTGAAGATGGGTTAATTTTCATATATCAAATTTCAATGAAACACATTTGATTTTGGTAAACAGAAATAGCTTCAATTCCTTCTCGAAAACACCTGACTGATAGATCATTGACATTCAGGTCACCAACGAGAAGAACAGAAATTGCAAGGCGATTGGGTGAGATTTCAGGCATTAATGCTTAGTTCATCTCAATACGTGGTGCTACATTGGAGCGTATCCTTAAATATTTAGTTTCTATATATTATTTGTGTTAATATCATTCTAAGAGTTCTCAGATACAATATATGCAAAAGATAATTGAATTGTAGTGAAGATTGGATAAATGTCATGTATCAAGTTTGAATGAAACATATTTGAATTTCGTAAACAGACGTAGCTTCGTTTCCTTCTCAAAAACACCTGGTTGATAGATCATTGACATTCAGGCCACCAACGAGAAGAACAGAAATTGCAAGGCGATTGGGTGAGATTTCAGGCATTAATGCTTAGTTCATCTCAATACGTGGTGCTACATTGGAGCGTATCCTTAAATATTTAGTTTCTATATATTATTTGTGTTAATATCATTCTAAGAGTTCTCAGATACAATATATGCAAAAGATAATTGAATTGTAGTGAAGATTGGATAAATTTCATGTATCAAATTTGAATGTCACACATTAGAATTTCGTAAACAGAAGTACCTTTGATTCCTTCTCAAAAGCACCTGATTGGTCGGTAATTGACTTTCAGACCGTCAAAGAGAAGAAGAGAAATTGCATGACAATTGTTTGAGATTTCAGGCATTCATGCTTGGTTCATCTCAGTACGTGGTGCTACATTAGAGCGTATCCTTAAATATTAGGTTTCTGTACATTATTTGTGTTCACATCGTTCAAAGATTTCACAGGTACATTATATGCGAAAGAAGAATGTATTGTAGTAAGGAGGGGTTAACTTTCATATATCAAATTTCAATGAAACACATTTGATTTTGGTAAACAGAAATAGCTTCAATTCCTTCTCGAAAACACCTGACTGATAGATCATTGACATTCAGGTCACCAACGAGAAGAACAGAAATTGCAAGGCGATTGGGTGAGATTTCAGGCATTAATGCTTAGTTCATCTCAATACGTGGTGCTACATTGGAGCGTATCCTTAATTAAGTTTACTATACATTATTTGTGTTCACTTCATTCTAAGATTTCTCAGGTACATTATATGCGAAAGATGACTGTATGGTGGTAAAAATTGATTTACTTTCATATATCAAATTTGAATGGAACTCATTTGATTTTGATAAACAGAAGTAGCTTCAATTCCTTCTCAAAAACACCTGATTGATAGATCATTGACATTCAGGCCGCCAACGAGAACAGAAATTGCAAGGCGATTGAGTGAAATTTCAGGCATTCATGCTTAGGTCATGTCAGTACGTGGTGCTACATCAGAGCGTATCCTTAAATATTAGGTTTCTGTACATTATTTGTGTTCACATTTTTCAAAGGTTTGACAGATACATTATATGCGAAAGAAGACTGTATTGTAGTAAGGAGGGTTTAACTTTCATATATCAAATTTCAATGAAACACATTTGATTTTGGTAAACAGAAGTAGCATCGATTCCTTCTCAAAAGCACCTGATTGATAGATCATTGACATTCAGGCCGTCAACGAGAAGAACAGAAATTGCAAGGCGATTGTGTGAGAAATCAGGCATTCATGTTTAATTCATATCAATACTTGGTGCTACATTGGAGCGTATCCTTAAATAATAGTTTACTATACATTATTTGTGTTCAGTTCATTCAAAGATTTGTCAGGTACATTATATGCGAAAGATGACTGTATTCTAGCAAAGATTGATTTACTTTCATATATCAAATTTGAATGGAACACATTTGATTTTGGTAAACAGAAATAGCTTCAATTCCTTCTCAAAAACACCTGATTGATAGATCATTGACATTCAGGCCACCAACGAGAAGAACAGAAATTGCAAGGCGATTGGGTGAGATTTCAGGCATTAATGCTTAGTTCATCTCAATACGTGGTGCTACATTAGAGCGCATCCCTAAATATTTAGTTTCTATATATTATTTATGTTAATATCATTCTAAGAGTTCTCAGATACAATATATGCAAAAGATAATTGAATTGTAGTGAAGATTGGATAAATGTCATGTATCAAGTTTGAATGAAACATATTTGAATTTCGTAAACAGACGTAGCTTCGTTTCCTTCTCAAAAACACCTGGTTGATAGATCATTGACATTCAGGCCACCAACGAGAAGAACAGAAATTGCAAGGCGATTGGGTGAGATTTCAGGCATTATTGCTTAGTTCATCTCAATACGTGGTGCTACATTGAAGCGTATCCTTAAATATTTAGTTTCTATATATTATTTGTGTTAATATCATTCTAAGAGTTCTCAGATACAATATATGCGAAAGATAACTGAATTGTAGTGAAGATTGGATAAATGCCATGTATCAAGTTTGAATGAAACATATTTGAATTTCGTTAACAGAAGTAGCTTCCTTTCCTTCTCAAATACACCTGATTGATAGATCATGGATATTCAGGCCGTCAACGAGAAGAACAGAAATTGCAAGGCGATTGGGTGAGGTTTCTGGCATTCATGCTTAGTTCATCTCAGTACGTGGTGCCACATTGGAGCATATCCTTAAATATTAGGTCCCTGTACATTATTTGTGTTCACTTCATTCAAAGATTTCTCAGGTACATAATATGCGAAAGAGGACTGTATTCTAGTGAAGATTGATTTACTTTCATATATCAAATTTGAATAGAACACATTTGAAATTCGTGAACAGAAGTAGCTTCGATTCCTTCTCAAAAACACCTGATTGATAGATCATTGACATTTAGGTCACCAACGAGAAGAACAGAAATTGCAAGGCGATTGGGTGAGATTTCAGGCATTCATGCTTAGTTTATCTCAGTACGTGGTGCTAAATTGGAGCGTATCCTTAAATATTAAGTTACTATACACTTTTTGTGTTCACTTCATTCTGAGAGTTCTCAGGAACATTATATGCATAAGATGACTGTAATATAGTGAAGATTGATTTACTTTCATATATGAAATGTGAATAGAACACATTTCATTTTTGTAAACAGAAGTAGCTTCGATTCCTTCTCGAAAACATTTGATTGATAGATCATTGACGTTCAGGCCGCCAACGAGAAGAACAGAAATTGCAAGGCGATTGGGTGAGATTTCAGGCATTCATGCTTGGTTCATCTCAGTACGTGGTGCTACATTAGAGCGTATCCTCAAATATTAGGTTTGTGTACATTATTTGTGTTCACATCATTCAAAGATTTCACAGGTACATTATAGGCGAAAGAAGACTGTATTGTAGTAAGGAGGGGTTAACTTTCATATATCAAATTTCAATGAAACACGTTTGATTTTGGTAAACAGAAATAGCTGCAATTCCTTCTCCAAAGCACCTGACTGATAGATATTTGACATTCAGGTCACCAACCAGAACAGAAATTGCAAGGCGATTGGGTGAGATTTCATGCATTAATGCTTAGTTCATCTCAATACGTGGTGCTACATTGGAGCGTATCCTTAAATATTTAGTTTCTATATATTATTTGTGTTAATATCATTCTAAGAGTTCTCAGATACAATATATGCAAAAGATAATTGAATTGTAGTGAAGATTGGATAAATTTCATGTATCAAATTTGAATGTCACACATTAGAATTTCGTAAACAGAAGTACCTTTGATTCCTTCTCAAAAGCACCTGATTGGTCGGTAATTGACTTTCAGGCCGTCAAAGAGAAGAAGAGAAATTGCATGACAATTGTTTGAGATTTCAGGCATTCATGCTTGGTTCATCTCAGTACGTGGTGCTACATTAGAGCGTATCCTTAAATAGTAGGTTTCTGTACATTATTTGTGTTCACATCATTCAAAGATATCACAGGTACATTATATGCGACAGAAGAGTGTATTGTAGTAAGGAGAGGTTAACTTTCATATATCAAATTTCAATGAAACACATTTGATTTTGGTAAACCGAAATAGCTTCAATTCCTTCTCAAAAACACCTGACTGATAGATCATTGACATTCAGGTCACCAACGAGAAGAACAGAAATTGCAAGGCGATTGGGTGAGATTTCAGGCATTAATGCTTAGTTCATCTCAATACGTGGTGCTACATTGGAGCGTATCCTTAAATATTTAGTTTCTATATATTATTTGTGTTAATATCATTCTAAGAGTTCTCAGATACAATATATGCAAAAGATAATTGAATTGTAGTGAAGATTGGATAAATTTCATGTATCAAATTTGAATGTCACACATTAGAATTTCGTAAACAGAAGTACCTTTGATTCCTTCTCAAAAGCACCTGATTGGTCGGCAATTGACTTTCAGGCCGTCAAAGAGAAGAAGAGAAATTGCATGACAATTGTTTGAGATTTCAGGCATTCATGCTTGGTTCATCTCAGTACGTGGTGCTACATTAGAGCGTATCCTTAAATATTAGGTTTCTGTACATTATTTGTGTTCACATCATTCAAAGATTTCACAGGTACATTATATGCGACAGAAGAGTGTATTGTAGTAAGGAGAGGTTAACTTTCATATATCAAATTTCAATGAAACACATTTGATTTTGGTAAACAGAAATAGCTTCAATTCCTTCTCGAAAACACCTGACTGATAGATCATTGACATTCAGGTCACCAACGAGAAGAACAGAAATTGCAAGGCGATTGGGTGAGATTTCAGGCATTAATGCTTAGTTCATCTCAATACGTGGTGCTACATTGGAGCGTATCCTTAATTAAGTTTACTATACATTATTTGTGTTCACTTCATTCTAAGATTTCTCAGGTACATTATATGCGAAAGATGACTGTATGGTGGTAAAAATTGATTTACTTTCATATATCAAATTTGAATGGAACTCATTTGATTTTGATAAACAGAAGTAGCTTCAATTCCTTCTCAAAAACACCTGATTGATAGATCATTGACATTCAGGCCGCCAACGAGAACAGAAATTGCAAGGCGATTGAGTGAAATTTCAGGCATTCATGCTTAGGTCATGTCAGTACGTGGTGCTACATCAGAGCGTATCCTTAAATATTAGGTTTCTGTACATTATTTGTGTTCACATTTTTCAAAGGTTTGACAGATACATTATATGCGAAAGAAGACTGTATTGTAGTAAGGAGGGTTTAACTTTCATATATCAAATTTCAATGAAACACATTTGATTTTGGTAAACAGAAGTAGCATCGATTCCTTCTCAAAAGCACCTGATTGATAGATCATTGACATTCAGGCCGTCAACGAGAAGAACAGAAATTGCAAGGCGATTGTGTGAGAAATCAGGCATTCATGTTTAATTCATATCAATACTTGGTGCTACATTGGAGCGTATCCTTAAATAATAGTTTACTATACATTATTTGTGTTCAGTTCATTCAAAGATTTGTCAGGTACATTATATGCGAAAGATGACTGTATTCTAGCAAAGATTGATTTACTTTCATATATCAAATTTGAATGGAACACATTTGATTTTGGTAAACAGAAATAGCTTCAATTCCTTCTCAAAAACACCTGATTGATAGATCATTGACATTCAGGCCACCAACGAGAAGAACAGAAATTGCAAGGCGATTGGGTGAGATTTCAGGCATTAATGCTTAGTTCATCTCAATACGTGGTGCTACATTAGAGCGCATCCCTAAATATTTAGTTTCTATATATTATTTATGTTAATATCATTCTAAGAGTTCTCAGATACAATATATGCAAAAGATAATTGAATTGTAGTGAAGATTGGATAAATGTCATGTATCAAGTTTGAATGAAACATATTTGAATTTCGTAAACAGACGTAGCTTCGTTTCCTTCTCAAAAACACCTGGTTGATAGATCATTGACATTCAGGCCACCAACGAGAAGAACAGAAATTGCAAGGCGATTGGGTGAGATTTCAGGCATTATTGCTTAGTTCATCTCAATACGTGGTGCTACATTGAAGCGTATCCTTAAATATTTAGTTTCTATATATTATTTGTGTTAATATCATTCTAAGAGTTCTCAGATACAATATATGCGAAAGATAACTGAATTGTAGTGAAGATTGGATAAATGCCATGTATCAAGTTTGAATGAAACATATTTGAATTTCGTTAACAGAAGTAGCTTCCTTTCCTTCTCAAATACACCTGATTGATAGATCATGGATATTCAGGCCGTCAACGAGAAGAACAGAAATTGCAAGGCGATTGGGTGAGGTTTCTGGCATTCATGCTTAGTTCATCTCAGTACGTGGTGCCACATTGGAGCATATCCTTAAATATTAGGTCCCTGTACATTATTTGTGTTCACTTCATTCAAAGATTTCTCAGGTACATAATATGCGAAAGAGGACTGTATTCTAGTGAAGATTGATTTACTTTCATATATCAAATTTGAATAGAACACATTTGAAATTCGTGAACAGAAGTAGCTTCGATTCCTTCTCAAAAACACCTGATTGATAGATCATTGACATTTAGGTCACCAACGAGAAGAACAGAAATTGCAAGGCGATTGGGTGAGATTTCAGGCATTCATGCTTAGTTTATCTCAGTACGTGGTGCTAAATTGGAGCGTATCCTTAAATATTAAGTTACTATACACTTTTTGTGTTCACTTCATTCTGAGAGTTCTCAGGAACATTATATGCATAAGATGACTGTAATATAGTGAAGATTGATTTACTTTCATATATGAAATGTGAATAGAACACATTTCATTTTTGTAAACAGAAGTAGCTTCGATTCCTTCTCGAAAACATTTGATTGATAGATCATTGACGTTCAGGCCGCCAACGAGAAGAACAGAAATTGCAAGGCGATTGGGTGAGATTTCAGGCATTCATGCTTGGTTCATCTCAGTACGTGGTGCTACATTAGAGCGTATCCTCAAATATTAGGTTTGTGTACATTATTTGTGTTCACATCATTCAAAGATTTCACAGGTACATTATAGGCGAAAGAAGACTGTATTGTAGTAAGGAGGGGTTAACTTTCATATATCAAATTTCAATGAAACACATTTGATTTTGGTAAACAGAAATAGCTGCAATTCCTTCTCCAAAGCACCTGACTGATAGATATTTGACATTCAGGTCACCAACGAGAACAGAAATTGCAAGGCGATTGGGTGAGATTTCATGCATTAATGCTTAGTTCATCTCAATACGTGGTGCTACATTGGAGCGTATCCTTAAATATTTAGTTTCTATATATTATTTGTGTTAATATCATTCTAAGAGTTCTCAGATACAATATATGCAAAAGATAATTGAATTGTAGTGAAGATTGGATAAATTTCATGTATCAAATTTGAATGTCACACATTAGAATTTCGTAAACAGAAGTACCTTTGATTCCTTCTCAAAAGCACCTGATTGGTCGGTAATTGACTTTCAGGCCGTCAAAGAGAAGAAGAGAAATTGCATGACAATTGTTTGAGATTTCAGGCATTCATGCTTGGTTCATCTCAGTACGTGGTGCTACATTAGAGCGTATCCTTAAATAGTAGGTTTCTGTACATTATTTGTGTTCACATCATTCAAAGATATCACAGGTACATTATATGCGACAGAAGAGTGTATTGTAGTAAGGAGAGGTTAACTTTCATATATCAAATTTCAATGAAACACATTTGATTTTGGTAAACCGAAATAGCTTCAATTCCTTCTCAAAAACACCTGACTGATAGATCATTGACATTCAGGTCACCAACGAGAAGAACAGAAATTGCAAGGCGATTGGGTGAGATTTCAGGCATTAATGCTTAGTTCATCTCAATACGTGGTGCTACATTGGAGCGTATCCTTAAATATTTAGTTTCTATATATTATTTGTGTTAATATCATTCTAAGAGTTCTCAGATACAATATATGCAAAAGATAATTGAATTGTAGTGAAGATTGGATAAATTTCATGTATCAAATTTGAATGTCACACATTAGAATTTCGTAAACAGAAGTACCTTTGATTCCTTCTCAAAAGCACCTGATTGGTCGGCAATTGACTTTCAGGCCGTCAAAGAGAAGAAGAGAAATTGCATGACAATTGTTTGAGATTTCAGGCATTCATGCTTGGTTCATCTCAGTACGTGGTGCTACATTAGAGCGTATCCTTAAATATTAGGTTTCTGTACATTATTTGTGTTCACATCATTCAAAGATTTCACAGGTACATTATATGCGACAGAAGAGTGTATTGTAGTAAGGAGAGGTTAACTTTCATATATCAAATTTCAATGAAACACATTTGATTTTGGTAAACAGAAATAGCTTCAATTCCTTCTCAAAAACACCTGACTGGTAGATCATTGACATTCAGGTCACCAACGAGAAGAACAGAAATTGCAAGGCGATTGGGTGAGATTTCAGGCATTAATGCTTAGTTCATCTCAATACGTGGTGCTACATTGGAGCGTATCCTTAAATATTTAGTTTCTATATATTATTTGTGTTAATATCATTCTAAGAGTTCTCTGATACAATATATGCAAAAGATAATTGAATTGTAGTGAAGATTGGATAAATGTCATGTATCAAGTTTGAATGAAACATATTTGAATTTCGTAAACAGACGTAGCTTCGTTTCCTTCTCAAAAACACCTGGTTGATAGATCATTGACATTCAGGCCACCAACGAGAAGAACAGAAATTGCAAGGCGATTGGGTGAGATTTCAGGCATTAATGCTTAGTTCATCTCAATACGTGGTGCTACATTGGAGCGTATCCTTAAATATTTAGTTTCTATATATTATTTGTGTTAATATCATTCTAAGAGTTCTCAGATACAATATATGCGAAAGATAACTGAATTGTAGTGAAGATTGGATAAATGCCATGTATCAAGGTTGAATGAAACATATTTGAATTTCGTTAACAGAAGTAGCTTCCTTTCCTTCTCAAATACACCTGATTGATAGATCATGGATATTCAGGCCGTCAACGAGAAGAACAGAAATTGCAAGGCGATTGGGTGAGGTTTCTGGCATTCATGCTTGGTTCATCTCAGTACGTGGTGCCACATTGGAGCATATCCTTAAATATTAGGTCCCTGTACATTATTTGTGTTCACTTCATTCAAAGATTTCTCAGGTACATAATATGCGAAAGAGGACTGTATTCTAGTGAAGATTGATTTACTTTCATATATGAAATTTGAATAGAACACATTTGAAATTCGTGAACAGAAGTAGCTTCGATTCCTTCTCAAAAACACCTGATTGATAGATCATTGACATTTAGGTCACCAACGAGAAGAACAGAAATTGCAAGGCGATTGGGTGAGATATCAGGCATTCATGCTTAGTTTATCTCAGTACGTGGTGCTAAATTGGAGCGTATCCTTAATATTAAGTTACTATACATTTTTTGTGTTCACTTCATTCCAAGAGTTCTCAGGAACATTATATGCGAAAGATGACTATATTGTAGTGAAGATTGATTTATTTTCATATATCAAATTTGAATAGAACACATTTCGTTTTCGTAAACAGAAGTAGCTTCGATTCCTTCTCAAAAGCACCTGATTGATAGATCATTGACATTCAGGCCGTCAACGAGAACAACTGAAATTGCAAGGCGATTGGGTGAGATTACAGGCATACATGCTTATTTCATCTGAGTACGTGGTGCTACATTGGAATGTATCCTTAAATAATTGGTTTCTATACATTATTTGTGTTCACTTGTTTTTAAGATTTCTCAAGTGAATTTTATGCGAAAGATTGTATTGTAGTGATGATTAACTTTCGTATATCAAATTTGAATGAAACCAATTTTATTTTGATAAACAGAAGTACCCGATTGATTGCTTATTGACATTCAGGTCTTCAGCGAGAAGAACAAAAATTGCAAGGCGATTGTGTGAGATTTCAGGCATTCTTTCCTAGTTCATCTGAATACCTAGTGCTACATTGGAGCGTTTCCTTAAATGGTTACTATTCATCATTATGTTGACTTCATTCTGTGTTTTCTTAAGTGAATTGCATGCGAATGATTGTATTGTATTGCAGATTTATAAACTTTCGTGTATCAAATTTAATGGAAGTAAAATCAGGTAATCCAGGCGATTCTTGGTAAATGGAGGTCCCTTGGATTCCTTCTCCAAAAGCGCCGGTTTGATGGCTCATTGACTTTCAGGCCGTCATCGAGAAGAAAAGAAATTAGGAAGTAATAGGAATTCGTTGGTAGGTTACCTCAATACGAGGTGCCAAATTGAAATTTTCTTTCATAATTTATTTTTACGATGCGAATTGTAAGTGCACTGTGTAGCTGTATTTCTAAGGACAATTTCCTAGCGAGGGATATTTATATATTACAAATTCTCAACCTTCATAAATCAAATTTGAATGAAGGATGTTCGTTTCTGATTTTGGTAAATGGAAGTGGCTAATTATGTTAATAAGTCGCTAATTAGTGTTCGTAATTAATGTTAACTTCATTCTAAGATTTCTTATGAGAATACCATGCGAATAATTGTATAGTACAGATTGATAAAGTTTTATTTATCAAATATGAATGAAATTGTGTTCCTGTCTCGGTTTAGAAAATGGAAGCAGCAGCTTCGATTTCGTCTCCAAAGCACGTCATTGATAGCTCTTTAGTCAACTGCAAGAACAGAGCTTGCTACTCGATGGGGGGCGAGATTTCAGGTATTCATTCCTAATTCTCCTCCATGGGATGTTACATTTGTGCATATCCTGAGATGATTGTCAAGAATCTATTGTTATTGTTGACTTCATTATAAGGTTTTTAAAGCGAAGTATATGTATATGTTAGATTCATAAATGTTTGTATATCAAGTTTGAAGGAATGTGTGTTCCTGTCTCAATTTTAGTATATGAAGTCGCTGCGATACCTTCTCACATGCACCTGATTGATAGCTCGTTAGTAGGTATGCCGTTGTCGAGAACAAGAGAAATTACAAGTCGATTGGGTGATGTGTATGAGATAGCGTAGGTTACCACAATACGCTGTGCTTCATTCGTCCTTAAATAGTTTGGTTGTTATTAACAGTTAATGTTTTGATTATTTTAAGGATTATTATGGTTAAGATGAATTTTGTTTTTACTGGTTTCCTTCTCTTTTATATATCATTTAAATGAAGTTATGCGATTTCCCATCTCATTATGATAAATGGCCGTGGCTGAGATTCTATGTATCTAAAAACAGCAATATTCATTTATAGGCTTTCGATGAGAAGAGAAATTTGTGCTCATTAGGTGACACTACAAGTAATGAGTGTCTTATTCTGAATGTGTATAGATATTCCCATCAAAAAAAATGTTTTTTATAGTTCCAGAATTGGTTATAGTGGGATTAAAATACCCATACAAGAATGCATGTTCCTTCCATTTCCGGTAGAAGGAAAGTATTTCACGGGGATGGATTTTCTGAATTTGTTTTCTAGGGCTCTTTTCGTAGATCAGAACATTCTGGCTGTACGCGAGAGCGTGGCTTTCATTTGGTGGCGTGTGACACTCGTAGGATAGTTGAGCGGGCGAGCCGGTGGTGGCAACGTTGTCCTCAGTTCTGTCTCGCCTGCGCTGTTACGCAACGGCCGATCGAGTTCTGTGGCCACCGGACCGGCTTAGCAGCGGGCGACAAGCCGTCGCGTGCACCCACCAGTACCGGTCTGTCGGGCAATCGCCTGCGCACATGCAATTGCCATCGCTACTACCACTGCCATCACCATCGTTATAACCTCCAACCACCACCACCATTGCGTCGCTTCACCCGTCGCCTCACCGTTTATTTCCTCCGTTAATTGTTGAACCCCTGGATTTTAATCCATACTGTCGCCTCGCATTCGTCTCTCTCAACCCCGCTTTCCTTTCGCTTGATTTCTTCTTTACGTATCAATATTTTTTGGGCCTTCGAAAACGAAAAATGTTAACGACATAATTGAAAAAACAATCACACTTTTTAACCGACCCAGAGGGTATTTCGGAGTTTGTGTCTTTTTGGTTTTTATTGGAGAATGTTACTTTATAAATGCCTATAAAATACTGATTAAATTAGCTTTTAATGTTTGGATACAAAACATAACGTAATTGTGTTAGAAATAATATTAAAAAGCACTCAAACGTTTGTGTTATTTTAAATTTGGTTTCCGTTTTCAAATCAGGTGTTGATGGGGGAAATTTAGTCAATCACCTGGACTAAAACTTTTGACCTCCATGAAAACGAACATACACAGCTAACCATTTGCATTTTACAATTAAGTTGATTTTGACCCTGCGTTTTTGTACTCGTTTGTTGTGATTAAATTGAAGTGTTGAATGCTAGCAAGTGAAGTTTTTCTATTGTCAGTTTACTTTATTTTGTAGTTGTATTTTTTTAATATTTTTTATTATTTAAGGTCGCATCAACATCTAGGTCATTAGCAACACTATTGGGTTTAACTGTTATGGTAACTGTGAAGATGACATGATATGGGGGTAATAGGGAGTGAAAGGACGAACACAAATACAACCATGCCCGAGGCGGTACTCGAACCCGCGACCCTTCGGTCCGAGTCTACGACACTACTGCCTTAACGAACTCAGCCATCGGGGATCGGCTTTTTTATACTTGTTTGTATGGGTTTCTTGTCATTATAAATTGTAGCTTTAATGGATATTTATTATAAAATATATAATTAAATAAATTATAGATTTCGTTTTGAAACAATTTAAAATCGTTAAGTCATTGAAGGTTTTCTTGGTGCGTGGATTTTGTCAGTTGTATGGCTAAAAGGGGAGGTGAAGGTACGACTCCAGCTATTCGTCAGCACAAATGAGATTGTGTGGCAAACACAAAGCTCAGATTGCCTTTTTCCCAGGAAAGAACCTTGTACTCTCTTATAATGGAGATAGTCGACCCTACAGCCACCCTGAAAGAAAATCAGATAAAAATCTCGACCTATTTCTGGATTGGAACCTGGATCCTTTAGTACAGCACTAGCACTAACCCATCGTAAACTACAATACGAAGAAAGATAAGAAGAAAAAAAGCATTAGATTGTATTTCTAATTTTGAACATTGATCCTAATTAATATTGGCGACTTTTTCTTATTGGCTGGCAATACGGCAATATTCATGACCTTAAGAGATACTTGCGCGGTTCAAAGAGTAGCTGAATATGCTAATCTTTCCTTTAAATTCTCACATCTCTGAACCGCCTCTGCACGGAGGAGGTTAGTCTGTGATTGAAAAATGTAAAAAGAAATGTTCTATGTACTGTTTTCTGAAACCACCACGTGTAAAGCATTGTGGATGACCAGTGAATAAAATACATTTTAAAAAACCTATGATGCGAGATAAGGCTTATTACGTGTGCAATTCGCGGGAATTTACCGAATTGCGTAAAAACTAACTATAGACCGTCCCATTATCTACAGTTCACGCTATACATTTTTTGGCCACAAAAGCGTCTCCAGAGCCGCAGTAGATTCTGGCAACTGGTGCTCGCCGCGGACGCGCTCTGCCACTCCGCAAGCGCAGACGCAACCCTGAGCGCAAAAGGAAGCCGTTAACTAGGAACGGTATACTTTCTAGACAAATATCCGAGACAAGAAAATCCTGCGAGCCACGTGCACATGCAAATTTATAGCGCCGCCACGCCCGGTTTCCAAGGCCTCATGGTCTGAGGGTCGGCGGGAAGCGGCGGCAGCGGCGGCGACTGCAGAGGTGGGTCGAGTGACCAGGTGGTAAGGGTGACGAATCTGACGGTACGGTGGAGTACTATTCAATAAGACGGGCTGGGGAAGGAGACAGTGACACCACACATTCCGAGCCGATTTGAAGGCACCAAACTGCCGCGAATATATATATATATATATATATATATATATATATATATATATATATATATATATATACACATACACATACATACATTCAAATACATGTACGTAACTAATGTGTAAATATTACCGACGTGAGAGAAGTCAAAAAAATGAAAAATTTTGTAATTTTTTGAAAAAACACAAGAATAGAGCAATATGGGGTTCATGTGAACTCGTAGAGCACATTTAGCACTATCCCTACCAAAGGTTTAAAGAAAAAAATTGGAGCCTTTTTGAGAAAACATTGTTTTTGTAATTTTTTAAAATTGCAAATATTGCGCGAAAACTACTCTAATTTTCAAAAAATGAATGACATGAAAGAACTCACTATGGATAACAAATTATATTTGAAGGAAAAATAGCTATCTTCAATTTTGTAGTTGTAGAAAGAGCCCGAAAAAATCCAAACTTTTGCAATTTTCGAAAATTCAGAGTTAACCGTGAAATCGGACCCATGCTACCTTAATAAATGTATTTTAATTTATTCTTAGGAGGAAGTTTAAGAAAAAATTGGAGCCGGCTTGAAGAAAATTTTGAAAATGTCGGAGGTCTTCTGTAAAGTACCCGAAAAAATTAATGAATGTTTTTAAAAATAGTAGAGCTGTAGAGCTTCGCCTCATGCCAGAGATACAGGGGTTTCTTCAATTTGGAAAAAATAGTGTCCTAGTGTAGGTGCTAGTGTTGTTCACATAACACACACACACACACACACACACACGCACACGCGCGCGCGCGCGCGCGCGTTTTGCTTTCAGTTGGTTTTTCGGTATCAAGGATCCACAAGCGGAGATTCTGGCTGCACCACGTATTAGGGGATTTTTTTTCTTAATTTAGCAACTGGATTTATCCGCTTTTTCGTTATCACTGCCTGTCAATGACTTTTTCTGCCGTTTTTTTCGCGCAGCATTACATAACGATTCTTATTCTACGTATATTACTCCGTATATACGTACATATACGGGAAAGTATAAATAAGATAAAATGCGCAGTTGTATTGAATTTGTTGGTATAATGTTGGTTATAACATCACCATTTAAGGTGTAATGTAAGATTTCTGATAAATATCAGAAACAACGTCCAACTATATAAAACTAAACATTTTGGCAAATAAAATCTCAATTTTATTTTCTGAAACACGTTTAAATCTGTTGTCAAGGCGAATTTTATTCTATTATTCCAGAACCTATAACGTCTATTTCTTGTAGAATGAGCCGTGAACTACATGAAACAAACATTTTCTGGTTTGCGATTTTCCTTATACTTTTCTTATAAATTTTCTGTAGTTGTTAGAAGTAATTTCACGGATTCGGCTGATCTTTAAGACTCTCAATATCACCTGGTCGTCAACAGGCTGTAACGCGACGCTGCATATTCGTGCAATAGTTTTCTTAATAATTCGGTTTCTTCTAGATTAGAATCAGTAACGTTTCAGGTAGTATGTTTAGTTTTATGGTTGCCAAATTTCTGTTCAAAGTACGTACAAACGTATTACATGTTACAAGATTTTTATCGTTAGAAACTCACCACTAGAAATTGAAACAGACATTATGGCGTAATTTGCTTTCCAATATTCGTGTTAATACCAACCATGTGGAAATTTCTGCAACTACGTGCAAAACTCAAAGAAATGATGTTAAGCGCAATTCACTTGTTCCGACAAATGTTTACCGGTTGCGGCGGCGATAACGCATGGGTCCAGCCGCACTTCCGTTGCGCAGACATCCGACCGCGTCGCCACCGCCAGACGCTGGCGCGGCCCTGGACCGTCACCGCCGCGGTCTGCTCGCTTACCTTCTCTGGTCGCCGCCCACTACCCACCACCCACCGCCCACCGCCCACCACCCACCGCGGCTGGCACGAACGGCCTTGCCGCAGGCCACATTCTTCTCAAAGGCGAGGCTCGCTCTCGCAGTGAAATGTACGGAGCGCCTCCCCCTCCCGCATTTCACTTGGAAGGTCGCGGTATAACGGTGGCGATGTCGGGCGGGGCCCTCGCCCGACGCGCGACCAACGGGCCCCGCCCCTCCCTCCACCACTGCCTTAGCTCTCTCTGCCTTGTCCACCCGGCTCCCCCGCGCGCGAAATTGATAGTTTCGGCTACGGCGAAGCAGTTACGCAAGGCAAGGCTGAGCGCGCCCGGCCCGCCCTCGCCCCCGGTCGCACTCGCTGTCGCCACCGACACGCCGTTGCCGCCAGCGCGCGCGCGCGCGCCTGCCTGCGAGACGGAGGCGGCGGGGCGCCGCGCGGGTCGATGTCTGGCGACGCGCCGCAGCCATCGCATCGCGGCGCGGTACGGCGCGCACTGGATTGCCTTCGGCCACGAGGCCCGCTCTGTCAGCGCCCACGCTCTGATGCAGTGGCGCGCCCGACGCGCCCTCGCCCTCTGGCAGACTTAGCACCTCGTGGCCCCCCGTTGGACACCGCACTTCAAGCTCACTTCTCGAGATAGTGTCCATAGTACATCACCTTTAATCGGCGGCTGCAGAAAAGTGAGTTTGGGTAAAGAATTGGAGACAAGAATGAAAGAGTACACAAGAAAGGAAACTTGGGGAAAGCAAGGAGCCCAGCAAAAATATTCCTTTGCAAGGGGTTTGGGGAACTTGTGAATGAAAGTTCATATATTTGCCTAGTTCGTACTTAGCGCTATGTCGGGTTGCAGTACTCTCGAAATACCATTCGACATGCAGGTGACCTACGGAGGCTAATATTCGCCACAGTTTGCTTAACGCGTTTGCCCTCCCGGGGAGCCTAGCATTACGAGCGGTGTGTTTCGTCCCCTTTTCTCGTGCGCCACGTGCCCGCCACAACGCCATCGCGACAGTGCGCGACGTCGTCTATTTTTATCGGATTCTCGGGAGGTTTAGCTTTCGAAACGCCAAGTTTATCTGTTGTAGGCGATCGCGCGGCTGGCGAGGGAGAAGTGAGTCTGTGCGACCGGTGCCGAGCTGCCGTCCGCCCACGCGCTGTTTTCGCGGGGACCGCGCCGCGTGGCGACCACTTGCTTTCCACGTCTGTGCGCGCGCCCTCGCGCCGCGTGCTGTGCCACGCTGCGCGGCAGGTGGGTGGGGACGATGGCAACGGGGAGGGGAAGCGGGCAGACGCCCACGTCTGCGTGGCTATCAGCGTTGTTTTCCGCGTTATCGAGTCGTAGGATGTTCCAGGCTGGCGGTATGTTTTTGTCCCAGCGTCGGGTCGTGCGGATGGTGGGTGTGAATGGGTGGGTTCTTGGTATTGCCCTGGCGATGGCAATTGTCACGGTCGCTGTATATTGCCTTCTAAAGTTGTTTGTCTTTGTTCACAGGTGATCCGCGAGCACCGCCACCGAAAATGGGCGAAGGTGACGCTTCTATCGGTAAGTGCTGTGTGTATATAATTTTTAAAAAAATGTTAAAATAAAGCTACCTGAGTGTTCAGTGATGTCAGTATAAGATAGCGTATAAACTTGATCAAATAGTGCAGTAAACTAATGCTGTGAACGTTCTACAGAATTTTTCTACATTTTTATTAAACTTCTTTATGGTAAAGGTTTTAATTCTAATTTCGAGTTGTGTTTCTTACATTATCAAATTAATTGTGCCACTTTTAGTGTAACGACATTATTTAAGAGATTGACTAAAATCTTGGCACAATGTTTGTCGCATTTTCTCTTTTATTGTCTCTTGTATTTGATTTGCGCTCGTACATTTCACGCCCCTTACACACACCTTTAGATTCCACTCTTGAGCTCTTCCTGTTGCCGGACAGTCCTTTCACTCCCACTCAGTCTGAGTTCTTTCGCTCATTCCCAATACTGTGATAACCTTCAATTCGCAATTTTAATCATGCTCGTTAGTAGGCTAATTTTAATCGGTGCGTTTTGTTTTCACTAATTTTTACGTATATCACTCTGCGTCCTCTCTTCACCCCATTTTCGTGTCTCTTTCTAAATTCCTTTTCCATTTCACAGCCGCGCACTGCCATTAAATACTTCTCGCCGTATGTTTATTTTCCTTGCCAGTCAGCCCGCGTTGTTTCTTTTTATTTATTTTTTACTAATTTTTACGAAGCCGGCTCTTGGACATCTCAATATTCACTGCGCTGTGAATGTCGCGCGGTCAGAAGCACTTCTATTGGGTCGGTTGAAGCATTGCAATTAGCGAGAGCGCTTCTTAGTCCCACTCCACTCCCGTGAGCATTGGCTTACTCTGACCGCCGTCCGACGCGCGGGCCGCGCACTGCCATCGAGCGCGCGCCATGTCGGCGTCGACGCTGTCGGGCTAGTTGGCGTCACGCACACGTGGCACGTCGCTCCATCGAGTGGGTGTTCCCAGCGCAAGCACGTGCTTTTCCCTCGACGACCAGTGATTTATCGGTGACTTGAGCACGCCTGATCTTTGCCGGGTAGGAATATTGCGTGGCTGAATGTCACTGACAATGCATAGACCCCTCAGTGTCATTTATTAGTGCAAATATTTTTGGTGTCTATTACTGCTAATAAAGTATAGTTACTTACGTTCAACGTATGTTGCTTCAGAATCAAGATCTAATTTTGGAAGATTCTAGTCCCTCCCCCTCTAAATTATCTTTTTGTTCATTTTTGAAGCATTATTTATTAGCATGGTAAAATGCACTAGTGCGTTACCGTGCAACTAAAATTTTTCAGGAACGTTATTCAAATACGCTACAACGAATAGAAGCCGGAGGTGGACCGAAACAGGGACGGTTGAATTGATTTTAAACGCCGTTTGTGAATGCAAATCTTGAAATATATTGCCGAGAGTACACGAAAAAGCGTGTGTGTATATTCCCGTTTGCACGCTTCTTGATTTTGGCCAGCAGTGTTGCTTTACTGCCGTCAGTTAAATTTCGTTGAACCCGTGTTTAGTGAATGTATTGTTCTTTTTAACCTTCATTGATATAATAAATTCTCATTGGTTGTGCCCGTTCCATCCATCGTACTGACTGCTTTAGGTTCCACAGTGGGACGAGCACTTTCTGTGGAAATTGGTGTATGCCGACGTGCGGCCGGCCGCTTGTTGATTCTGTTGGCAGCCTTGACCTCGAAGGCCGGCCTTGACAGCGCGGCGGCGGCGGCGGCAGTAGTAGTAGCAGCAGCAGCATGCCTGGTGTGTTGGTCTCGTTCTTGGCCCTGCACCAGCGTACCTCCGCATCGCCAGCCGGATCTACGACGCGCCAAGGATTGCCAACTTTCCCGGCGAAGGCGAGAGCTGTTGGACGCTTGCAGAACATGTCGTTTCAGTAGCACCTACTGTATTCGCCAATCCCCACTCCTCCGGCGCCCTGCCGCATGAACCAAGTTCGATTGTCAAGGAGACATCCATGTTCTAGACACGTTGGTATATGATACTTCTCTTCTGAGCTTCGTTCTTCTCAGCGATAGTTTCGTCCCCGCGCCCTCTCCCGCTCCATCGCTTCTTCTGCGTGTCGCTGAGCCGCCTCCTGCCCCGCCCACCCGCACCTAACAAGCTTGGGCGGCCGCCCGCGCGCTCTCGCCTGTAGCTGGGCGCGGACCCTTCTAATTTCGACTGGTGGGAGGAAAGTATTCGAGGGAGGTGCGGCGACCGTCCGCGCCAGGGGCGGTCGTGAGACGACGCTTAAATATACTCCAATCGCCGATGCCGCCGGGCCTGCGCCGACGTCACGGCGTCGCGGGAGGCGACCAGCGCCACCTCAGACGCCACGACCGCTATGTTTAGCATCTCGGTTGATAACTTATCTTGTTTGTGTCCGCGTCGCCCGCTCGTCAGTGTACAAGGAGCGGACGGTTAACACAAAATGCATGTAACGGGACTGGCGCGTGGAATCATTCTCCTCTTTAGAGAATCAACCAAGCAGAATTGGTGGATTTTCCGGAGAAGCGATACCGAGCCGTTGTGGAAAGGGCTCCTGTGACGACCCTTGGTGCTTCTGAAATAAATGGACTTATAAATGACCCATTGTTTGATGATAACGTTGAGTGGATGATGGAAAGATACGCCCCGAGTGCGGAATGAAAAAGTGTGGCACACTGATAGTTTTCAGGGCACGTTCCTATTTGTCATAAGGTGCATATCGTGCGTCTGTGTCAAAACTTCTAAAAATAATCTCCATTCTCCTGTTGGTTAATTAATACTCTTTCTAATACGATTGTTCGATCTAGTTGAATAGTGTAACCTTTGATGGAAATGGATATGAATTTTACCTAGCACGCAAGGTCAATTTTTGCTGAAAGCAAGCTTTTTAAACTGTTGGTTAAACACATTTCTTGGAAAATCGGCTTCGAGATATAGAGGATGGTGGTTGTATTTCCAATTATTAACATATTTCTTGCGATTTGTATACCATATCCCGAATGAATCTTCACGGAAATTTCAAGATTCTGATAAAAACATGTCCAGACATTTTTTAAATTTTATTTTCCATTTTTGTCAAAATTTTCTCTGATCATATTATTCATGTGAAAAATAAAGGAACAGCTTTTTGGGTAATTAATTTCATACTTAAGAATTGCTAGTAAAAGTATGGACGTCTCAATGCATTTTATGTATACATTAATATATAGAAATATGAATTAATATGATCATACCAATAAGATTTATTAAGCCGTAACTCTTAATTCCTGAAAGTATGCATTTTATAGCGTTCGATCTTTTCATGTAGTTTACTTTAGTCAACATTACACAAAAATATTTCAGAGAATAAACGATAAACTGAACATATCACATTTTCATGAACGTATTTTACACCAGTGAGCTCTAGTGAGAGCGGCGATGTATTGAACATTTTAAAAATTCATATAAAAATGTATTAAATAATCTCTGAAGACGTCAGCGATCACAGCCATGTTAAAATTTGTTCGGAATTTTTTTGCCATAATTATTAGATTGGAATGTGTTCCATTTTACAATTCATGTAATTGAAATTGAAAAGAGGGTTTTAGAATTAATTACCTCTTATTTATTATTTATAATGAATTATTTCTTGAATATCTAATGAAATTTTTTAGGAAATTCGAAATCTTACTCTTTTGAATGCAGCGTTCCGGGTACGATCTTCTCTTGGCCAGGCAACTTTGCCTGATTTCTTCAATGAGAAAAAAATACTTTCTACCCATTGGAACATTACTTAACTCCGGTTCTCCTTCGTAATAATTCTCAGTTAATAGACTATATAGTCAAAGTGCTGCAGCTGGTTTCTTTAGGTAGATGATAAAGAAGGTTTTTAATAATTCAGTCAAATGAGAAAACATTACACTTTTTCTTAACCACTGAATTTCTCGGCTTTGATGACAGAAAATTTATGCGCAGAATAAAGTAAAACTGTTACAGTGTCAGTGAAGCGATCTATGTGCAAGAGTTGACCTTATTCTTTCTACTGTGCGTAAAATGATATGCCATCCATGATTCGAAACAGCAATAGAGTTCTTTGTCGATGTTCCTGATATTTGCAATGAAGAAACCGTAAATAAAACAATATCAGACGTTTCAAATTGGTTTCGTTATGACAAATTGAAATGCTAAATTCGAATTTCCTGCGCTTCATTTGAGGAGGTGTCATTGTAAAAGTAATTTGAGAAGCTATTGGAGGCAGTTGGATATTCTGAAAATCCTTCATCGTTGTTTAACTTAATATAGAAATCTCTGAATTCTTAAAAATTGCGAAATCAAATTTTCAACTTAGATTTAAGAGTCGGGAAGGTAGGGTTTGGCTGAAAGGCTTGTGGCGCAAGGGTAAAGTGCCTTACATGTTAACTGAAAGGGCATGTGTTCGAATCTCGCTGCGGAGAAAAACTTTTCGCTGGTTGGAAACACTTCAGATTCATACAGAGTGCAGACTGCATGTAAAGCTAGATTATATGTTCTATTGGAGCTCCACACCAGCGATGCATTTTCGAGAAAACCGCCCCCGGGCAGTATTTTCGACTTCCCCGACAGGTCATACTATATTTAATATTTTCGAAATGTCTTTCTTCTATGTGAATTGAATTCTATGAATCCGCATCTACATTCTATAGTGGTATTAGACATTTCCCGCCAAATTGAAATTGCTGATATTTCAAGAATTCAAATATATAGATCGCGAAGAAAAATCAGTCGAATCTTGAACAGGAATAGAGCTGAGGCTTGTTCTCCGAGCGAGAGGACAAAGTTCCGAACCGAGATTCTGAGACGGCTCGCGGTCAATATTGGTGAGCTGAGTCACGATGCGCTTGGTGCTTGGGGAAGGGATAGAGTAGGAAGAAGCCAGAGGGTGGTAGATACAGTGTATTGACCAGTGATAACACAGATTATGCCTGAAGTACTCCTGATGTATTTAGTTACTCTGCGGTTGTTTCCAGGGCACTTAAATGATCAATTTTACGTACACGCAGGGTTTGACTTCTGGCGGAACGCGACGGAACGGCGTTCCGGTACCTCTGGAACGAAAATTGGCAATGTTGTTGTTATTTACTATTATTATTATTATTACATTCACATCAGAATTAGCAACTAAGTATGACTTATAAATTTTTGATTATATAATTAGAAAATTTAATACAGTAAACCCTCTTTAATACGAATTCCAAGAGACCGAAATAATAAGTTCGTGTTATAAAAATTCGTATTAACCGGATATTATAAATGTCCGTATTACCGTAATCTCTTGTCGGAACCGAAGTTTTGTTCGTGTTACGGCGAAATTCGTGTTAAGCGGGGTTTTTGATAACGAGGGGTTACTGTTATATAAAATTTTTGAAATGTTCATGTAAATTACCTCCAAAATTAAAATGTCGATTTGAAATTAAAGGGGCCGTAACCATCTGATCGATTGGGGAATATCCATTTTGGAGGAAATCGGTTGTACTGTTAGCCCACACCCCTGTCTCAGCATGAAACCAGCAGAATTCGACAAGTCTATTTTGGGAGTGGCTTTGCGGCGGGGGTGGGGGAGGCGGGAGGCGTCGCGAGCGTGACGCCGGGCGCGACGCCCGTTGTTTCGATCTCCAGGTGCTATTTCGGCGCGCCGGCCGCTGGCGGTGCTTGACCGCCGCGCGCAGCCCAAAGTAGTTGGCGCCGCTTCCCGCCACGGCGACGCGGCCGGGCCTCGAGCGTTGTGCCCCGCGACGCCATCCCGCTCCGACGCACACTGGCCTGAAGTGGACGCGCCCAGAGAGCTAGCGGTGCCGTTGTATTGCACTGCACTCATTGTTCTGTAGCATGTCACGATCGTGTTTTAATAATATCGTAAGATATTCTTTCATTAAGATTTTACCATTTCTCCACCGATCTGCCACATGCATTAAGCTATGCATGCTAAGCAATGCTAAGGGTTTGAAATATCGTACTGGTTTTGCGAGAAAAAATGAACTTTTTTCTGCTAAATTTGTTAAATTATTCGTGTTCACTGAAGCTTGATATGTAAATCTGGTGTTGGACAAAATTTCGTTGATACGATAAGATTGTCCGAAAACTCCGTAAGTTTTAAATACTTAAGCTTCCACCCTCATCATAAAACAAGATTATCCTTTGAGCTCACAAAATGAAAATCTCCGATAAGTTTTAGACAACATATTAGTTAATATTTTGTTTTTCTTGTCCTATTGATATGAAATGCTCTTGAGGCTTCAAAATCATTTGCATTTTTGGAAGAGCAGTAAAGATGGAATTTGGAATGACTGGCGTATCTTAATAGCGTCCAGCAATTGTTTCCTGAAATATTGCAATTATGTTGTCAGCATATGCAAGCATTAGAATCGGTTTGCAAACACCAAATATATCAGGCATGATATTGTATATCACCTTTTTTAACGTTTATTCACGTGTTTTTACTAAATCTCCGCGTGGCACCCGTCAGCTGGTGCCTGCTCACGTTTAATGCATGTGTGACAACATGCGTAGCATTCAAAGAGCATGAATTATGTGGCCAGCGAATATGATTGCGCTGATATTTGAATGACGACTAACGCTTCTTTGACACTCCAAACATACCCCTCTGTGTGTAGAAACAATACAGCGTTGTCTGATCATTAAATATATATCCGAGTACCAACCTTCAAATATCCTGGTAAAAGGTAAAGGTATCCCTGTGCAATTGCTCACAGGCCGATGTGGCCCACAGGGGAGAAGAAGGTAGGGCCCCATCTATTCGTCGCCGTCGGCACAAGGTAGAAGTTGTGTGGCGAGCGCTCCGGCATTCTGGTACATTCGCTAAAATTTCTGGTACCAATGACGATTTAAATTCTGAAATTGTTCGTATTATTACGATTTAAATTCTGAAATTGTTCGTATTATTACGATTTAAATTCTGAAATTGTTCGTATTATTACGATTTAAATTCTGAAATTGTTCGTATTATTACGATTTAAATTCTGAAATTGTTCGTATTATTACGATTTAAATTCTGAAATTGTTCGTATTATTACGATTTAAATTCTGAAATTGTTCGTATTATTACGATTTAAATTCTGAAATTGTTCGTATTATTACGATTTAAATTCTGAAATTGTTCGTATTATTACGATTTAAATTCTGAAATTGTTCGTATTATTACTTTATTATATATTTAACGCGCCCAGTAATTTCGTTAAATTTAACTCTATTTCAATAGACTAAATGGAAGACCAAGACCTTCATGAAAATACTTGTGTGAGCTATTTCGCATCGTATCAGACTTCCGTCTATAAGCTTTAAGCACCAGTTTGCGTCACAATATTAGCGAGAATTTTACATGCAGCCAGAAACTAAAATTATCGCCTTGTTAAAGTCGGAACGTTTATAAAACTTTTTTTAAAAATCTCGTATCATTTATTTCAATTACGCCTTCATTGTGTTATTTTTGGTAGGTCATTGTTGAAAAAGGACACTTTGACACTTCCACAAGGGTTTTTCAACCCTTCTCGCTCTCCATGCAACATGACCACCGGCATCTGGTTTGGTGTTAGAAACCAGTACCCAGGTGATCACGTGATTCGTGACGTAAACTGATTCTGCGCAAACGAGCAAAAATCGGTGTGCCCCACTATCACACCACGTGTTAGTTAAGAGGATATTTTTTCTAAATTTACCAATTGGATTTATCCACTTTTTCGTACTTACAGGCCTAGTTGGAAAAATTAACACCACACCGCGCGTTGTCAACTGTAAAACACACACTTTTACTCCCACATTTCCCTCTAACAACTCAACACACTGTTAAGGTAATCTGTTTCTGCTATAACAATTAAGTATCAATAAACGAATACGTAGAAGGAATTCACTACTGAAGTCATAGAGGAGAGATACAATATCTCTCCTCTATGACTGAAGTCCGACATTTCATGAAACAATGAAAAATGTCCCATTGTTGTACTTTCACAACAGCACGAGTGCTCGAAGGTTAAAATCATAGTAAAAATACCAGGTTCCTGGAATGTCTGGTAACACTAAAACAATATTGCAGCCAAGTACTCGCCTTTTTACTCGCATTTCAACAAAGCAGGCGAAATAGCGTCTTTTTGCAGTTCTTATAATTTCCAGAAATTATGGCGTCAAACGCTGTCCTGACCGCTGAGCTTTGGTAGCGACGCTGCATTTTAAATGTATAATGTACTAAATAAGTTTAGTAGGCGATCATATAATCAATCCCATTATTCGTGTAATAAATTCACTAAACATGATTTAGTTTAGTAAATCAATTGCTAATAGTAAGTGAACAAACAAAGAGAATGTCAGTGGTACTATACTTGTTTCATAGACAAGATCATTCGGTGAGGTTACGTTTCGTGTCGTCACTCATACTAAACCCTGCTTAGTAAGCGCGCGCTTTCAGAAATCCGACCAATTCGAATATTTATAGAGCCCATGTGAAATCAATGCTTTGTGTAGAATTATAGCTGTATAAACGACGTGTTTAGCATTTTCTTGATTTTAAATAATTGTTGCATTTCACACTAATGGTAGAAATACTGTCGGTCTGCAGCCAGCGTCTGCAACTGTTTTGCTTAGCTAAGGACTGGCAGGTTACAGAAGTTAAGAAAGTAAGGTCCCCTTCACACGTCGCCACTGCAGCGCGCTTTCAAACGCCGCGGCTCGTAGCAAAACATTCGTATAAAGGGAAGTCTTCCCACGTGCGGCGAGTTCGCTGTGTTGTAGCGTTCGGCGGCGGACTCTGCTTCCAGCAGCGCGGAAGAGCGGGCATCCGCGCCAACGCTAGCAGAACTCAAGGTCAATTTTAAATTGTGGTCTCCCCACTGCGCCACCAGTCGCGGCGTTTCACCTGCTGCATCCATTTTTTTCGTCGTCGGCGAACCCTTCCCCGGACGAACCTCCTCCCCTTCCCCGGCGTGCGGCGATGGCGGCGTGGGAAGTGCTCTGCCGCTTATCGGAAGCGCGCGGCAGTGGCGAGTCGGGGACCACCGCCGTTCGCCATGGAACGGGGAGGGTTCTGCTGGGGTAGGTTTCGTCGATCCTTCGGTAATGTATAACAAAGGGACCCCAGCAGGTAAAACCCCGCGACGTGTGTCCCTGTGGAAAGACCTCCATTTATGCCAATGTTGTGCTTGCGGGGGCGCGTACGTAGAGCTTAAGGCCCCTTCAGTCGTAGACACTCAGCAGCGCTTCCGAGTGGCGCGAGGGCTCTTCCCATGGAGCCACCGTCGCATGCGGTGGAAAGGGGAGGGTTCGCCGACGACGAAGAAAGGGACCACAGCAGGTAAAACGCCGCGAGGAGTGTCCCACTGAGAATACCTCCATTTAAACCAGTGCTTTCGTAGTTGTGGCCCACCAGGGCTGCTCGTGGCGAAAGTCCGCCACCAAGCGCCACTGCAGCGCGACTCGGACACTCGTGAGAAGACCACATCTATACTGCGATTTTCTTAACTCTGCCCCTGACAGGAATCAGCTGTTTCGCTGCCATCCAATCGGCAGCTTATGTGCCGCCGCAGTGACGTCACTATGGTGACGTTCAAGCTCCCGATTGGAAGAAATCGTCGACAGCTGATTCCTGTCAGGGTGAGAGTTAAGAAAATCGAAGTTATGGGGACCCTACAGACGTCACTGGCGCGCTACCGATTAGCAGCAGGGCACTTCCCACGTGGCGCCGCAAGCGGTTGGAGGGGGAGGGTTCGGCGGGGATAGGTTTCGCCGAATCGTCTCACGGTGTGACCAGATCGCAAAAACGTGGCCAAAATCTCATAAACAAGTATATTTTGGGAACTTCTGACCATCCCATTTGAAAGAGGAATGTTTCGTACATCTGTGAAAGTATAAAGCTTAATCCTTGTATAGAGCGATTTTTATAAGAAAGGACCGCTTTGACAGCTAGTGCTGGCAACATAACTGAAAGTTTTGTGGTCGTTGTGTCCTTGAGCCATTACTCTTCTTCCTCTCTAGGGATTATGTATTAATAAATAGTGAGCATAACGGTCTATGTCTGACTAGAAAAAAACCGGCAGACGTTGTTCTGCCCTTCATCTCCCTCTTTTCCCTCCCATCTCAGTTTCTCACTGTCTCTTCCTTCCTCCCTCCTTCACCCTGTCCCTTTCTGTCTGTCTGTCTCTGTCTCTATCGCCCTCTGTCCCTCTCATTCACATTTACTTGCAGATTCTGCAAGTCGATGAGCATGTGAGGTAATATCAAGAAGCGCCATACCAGCAAAAATGTAATAGAATGCTCAGGAACGAACTCTTCCTGAACATTATATTACATTTTTACCGTTCATTCTGTAGATTACGATGTGAGAAAGGTTTTTTTAGTTTTTAAGGCCCTAGAATGCCTCGTTTAGAAGTTATTTAAAGATATAGATTCAAAATGCTGCAGTGTGTGTTGCAAGTTGGATTTGATGTGAATATGCAGTGAATATGTAGCGCCATGTAGTGGAATTACACTAGGATGAACAACACACAAACCTCGGTGAAAAAACACGTAGAAGTGCCAACTTTCATGGAGATCGGTCCAACGGTGTTGGAGTTTTGCTCTTATATACATACCAACATCCTGTTTTATATAATATGTAGATATCAGGTAAAAGAGCTATTTATTACTTAACAAATTATAAAAGTTTCGGTGCATATTTCTGCACATTGAGGTTTTGTGAATAATTTCTTCTTAATATGTACTTGTCACCGTGCATTTGTGAACTTAACGTGGCGTTCGGTATACGTGCTCTTCACGTATACCTTGTAGTAATAAGGATTGCGTATAACGATTTATAACTGATATCGAGTAATAGCGAATTTTATTTTTTATAAATAATGCAAACTTTTATTACAAATTTCAGCAGATTAAGATTTTATGGAAAATTTTCTTGTATGCGTATGAAGCTTTTCGGAGACATTTTCCCATTATCGGTCTCCATATTGGATCAGCCATGTTGTTTTGAGTAATTTTAATAACAGATTTGAAATTAGCGACCTCGAAATACCCTAGGTAGAACTTGGTAATGGAATTCGACGCCATTTGAGGTTTTGGCCACGTTTTCGCCGTCTGGTCACACTGCGTCGCCTACGACCAGCAAAGGGGCCATAGCAGAATCTTCATTCACCTCCGAGAAATCCGCCGGGACAAGTGTCCCAGTGGGAAGACCTCCATTTAAACCAGTGCTTTGCTATCAGTCGCCCCACTCGGTAGCGATGCTAATGACTTCTCACTTTGTCAGTAGCGTTTATTAATTTACGAAACGTGACTGTTGCTTTAGGCATTTTCACTGCAATGTGTTTAGTTGACATGTTTAGTGAAGAGTTCTACACGTGCATTAGTATGTTTAACTAAACAGCAGTTTCGTGAACGTAACTAAGCACTTTGTTCTCCCAAAATATACTATACCGTATAGTTCAATCTACAATGTGATTAATTATAGGAAATAAATATTTCTCTTTGTGTGTGATTCCACTTTTTTTCCTGCTTTTGGGTTAGCGAATTTTTGGAGTAATACCAGCTCGCGATACTTGAAAATGCGAGATCTTAGCCGGTATTTATGTCAAGGAAAGCTTATAACAGTTCATTCGAGGTTGGGCGTCATATTTAAATAAAATGCAAAAGCAAAAGGTAACGTACATTGTTTTATTCGTAGTACATTGTACCATCTTGTGCTTCGCTAGTGGGCCTCGGCAGAGAAGGCGTTGCCGTGCTTTACCGCCCTTGCCACGCGCTCATGATCTTTCGTGGACAGTCTAAACTTTAGACTCTAAAGCGAAAATCAGATTGGAAGTCCTATAAATTATACTTTGCTTTCGATACCTTTGTCGTCTAGATACTTACAACTAGTGCTCGTAGCAACGGGTAATTTAATGGTGACAACGTTGTATGTGCTATGAAGGTTCGTATTAAAAAGAAATTTTAAAAAGAATTAAGTTGTCTGGTTCGTCTGTCCTCAGAAACGGAGAGTATGAAAATGTGTCAATAGAAGTACTTAAAAAGAATCAGGTTCGGCTACATTCGTATGTTTAACTATTCAACAAGGTTTTTTTAAGTCGCTTTTTAATTGCTAGGTCGTGTAGCGACCACAGTGATGGTTTACATTCGGGTACCTGTAGAGGGACGACACGTAAAGAGAACACAAGCATGAACAAACATCCATGCCCGAGCCGGGATTCGAAACCACGACCCTTCGAGCCGAGGCAGCTACAGCCCTACAGCTTTAGCGATCTCGGCTATCCAGGCCGCCGACAAGGTTTAACTAGTGTCAATTTAATGGAAAAACTATAATTAGCATAATGAATCATATTCCAAGAATTCATGTTGTGCTGGAAAAGGCCTAAATCCTAAGCACTTTCAGCACTGTAGGCGTCTTGAACCGGCCAAAGGAAGTTTTTACTTGGTTGCTGCTGCTAACACGTGTGGAGGAAGAATCCATGTTTGCGGGTCTTTGATACCGCCAAAAAAAATTGACGGCAAAATGTCTGTGAACAACGCTAGTGAACAAACCGTTTGTGGGATTTTTATCAAAATTGATATTTCTCAATCAATATGATTGATGTTGTGGTCCCTTGAATTTTCAAAGACTCAATTTTTTTTATTAAATTTTGTCCTCGGATAAGGAACTCTTAAGAGAATGGCGCAGGTTTAGTTGGAATCCCTGGATTTTCGAAAATTGCAGAACTTCTATTTTTGTGGTGTCTTCCTACAGCTGCAATTATAAAGATACATTTTTTCTTAATGAAATATGTTCATCAGAAACAGATCTTCAAATAAGGCCATGTTAAGGTTTTTCAAAATACGTATTTTTGCGTAATTTTGCATGAAACGTGGACAGCAGCTCCAATTTTTTTCTTGGATTTTTTCCCCCACGTGTGTAGCAATGAACGGAAAAGAAAGTGCTGGTGTAGGTCCCATTTTCAGCACTTTTCGAAAATTGGAAACTAAATCTAATCGGTAAATTCGAATTTCCTGCGCTTCGTTTGACGCGCTGTCAGTTCGCAAAATGGCAACACGGCGCGGTCGGAAATTCTTTGGATTTCTGTAATTGTTGCCGATCGTGTTAATCGTATGATGTAGACAATATACTTTCGAAAGGAAATATATTTATTTTGGCAATTTTCATTAAAAACTTTGGAGCTGTATTTCAGAAAATGACATTTAAGCGCAACTGTAAATGCGAAATTTGAAGATCTTTTTCACAGAAAATGTTTTAGTTTTCGAAACACTTAATTTAAAATCATTTGAAGCACTTAAACTTAGGAATACAATAGTATTTAAATTGCTGGTAATATGCTTTTTAAATGTTTGAGAGATCTTTCAAAAAAAGATATTTGTGTAATTTTTGCAAAAAACAAAAAATACCAGAAATTGAACTTAACGTTATAATGAGTGCAATTAGCACTATCCTTTTGAAAAGTGTGAACAAAAAATTTGGAGCAAATTATGAGAAAATAGCGTTTGTGCGTTTCTGAAAATGCAGAATTTTGAGCTAGTTTTCACAGAAAAAGGCTGAGTTATCGACAAACTTTTCCTGACATTATTTAAAGATCATAAATATAATAACGTGAACAAATCGCCACTAATGTAAATATTACCGACGCGAGAACAAGTCAAAAAATTACATTTTTGTAATTTTTGAAGGAAAAAAAACAAACAAAAAACAAACAAAACAAAAAAGAATAGAGCAATATGGCGTTTATATCGCCTCATAGAATACATTTATCCCTACCATAAGTTAAAAGAAAGAATTTGGATCCGTTTTTGAGAAAATCTTTTTGTAATTTTTTAAAATTGCAAATATTTCGCGCAATATTATCAGAAAACTACTAAAATTTTCCGAAAAAAAATGTACATGGGTTAATGAAAGAACTCGCTTTAGAGAACAAATTTTATTTGGAGGGAAAATCTCTATCTTCAATTTTGTAGTTGGAGGATGATGCCGAAAAAAAAATCTGAGTTAACAGTGAAAATTGGACCTATGCCACCTTAATTGCATTTTACGCCGATCTTACAAGAAATTTAAAGAAAATGTGGAGCCATTCTTGAGAAAATTTTGAAAATGTGCGGGGGACTTCACGTAAAGTTACCCCCAAATTTTGTAGAATTTTTCGCGGCGGCCCCAGTGACTCCTCCAGCTGTGGAGAACCCATTTTCTCCAGTTAATGTCCTCTCTCACCTCGGAAGGGGCGCACCAGGCGTCCGTCGCGTCGGTCGGGGATTCGCATCAAGCCTCTCTCCCCCTCCCGTCCAGTCGCCCAAAAGTTCTAGAACGATCTCTAAAATTTTCTCTAATATTCTGCGACGCAGATTTCAGAAGGAAATTCCTTTATTTAAATAATAAATATTCGGTATCGTCACAAAACGTACGTATATGGGAAAGTAAAAAAGGAAGGAGGCTGAACTGCTACCTCAATTTGCTATAATCCTAGAGGTTAGTATATAGGGATACCGATTTTTTTTCGAACTTGCCGACATGATAAAATGTTTAAAATCTTAAAAAGATAAACAGGACATTTCATTTTCTTTCATTGTTTACTCTTCGAAAAAGCGAATTAAATTGCGTCCTCCGAATTCGGAAAAATGCCTTTGTAATCATTTCGGTTCAGTGTGCTTCGCTCTTGGCCACGCCTGCCGCAAATAGCTTGCGCAGTCTTCGCCCATTCCCGCCGCCACGCAGCGTGAGATCCCGCGGCGGGTGGCGGACACGCAGGGAGCGCGTCCTGCAGCAGCGCGGGCCCTTGGCCTTGAGCTGTCCAGAGCAGCCGCTTGCGCTGTCAGCACCTTCTCGCTTTGCCCGCAGTCGTGTGCACTTGGAGCTTTAATCAGCTCTGGCTTGCAAAGCCAAAACTACTATTCGCCACATTTTATGTATCTCGCATAATTACTATGTAGCAAAAACGTTAAAGAAATTTCAGTTTTTGAATGTACGTACTTCCATTACATCCCATAGTAGCAACTGCAGTTCGTATGACTAATAAAACGAAAGAATTGATACCCCGTGTTTTTGTACTCGCGAACTGTATATTAGTAGTAGTAGTAGTTCTATTACGGAAGATAAAAATAACTGAAATATTTGTTTTGTACCGATTTTTATTGCTTGTTATTGCCTTCGACATGGAACTCCCATATACACTGCATAACTCACCTGGATCGAGTGGGTTGTGGTTAAGAGGAAAATATGAAAACTGTTGAAGGATGCTACTTGTCTCTTATGGAGGGAAGTATGAACAGATTGAGTCAAATTAACATCTGGTTAATTGGTAAATGAGTAAATCTAAATCAATAAATTGGGTAAAAGAAATAAATGTATACACCATTGGTGCAAATCTCGGGCGGCAAAAAACTCTCGGGCTTTTCGTCGACGCCGTTGCATAATTATTAAAGCTAGGAGTTAGAATTCAAAACGGACTGTAGATAAGTTGATGACAAACATCTTCGTTAATTTGATGATTTTTCTATTTAAAAAGAACTTGATTTAAAACTTATATTTATTTTGGTCTGCACATAAATTTCTAGTGACGATACGTTGACTCGGGCAGTGGCGTTCCTAGAAGATGTGAAAGGGGAGTCGGTTTCTTAGACGAGGTTCTATGGGATGCTCTTTACCTAGATTGAAATGAGAGGCACCGGTACCCGAGGGTAGATTTTGGAAGAATGTATGAGAAAGTTTAGTGATATGTTAGAACGGGTTCTATGGCTAGGTCTTTGTGGAGATTTGTATTGCTTATATACCAACTGCAATTCTGAGGACCTTATTTTGGAATATTTGAAATTTGTTAATTGTGGTGCGGGCGGCGTTACATCAGTCTGGACAAGCGTACTTGAGCAACGGACGTAAAATGACTTTATAAGTAAGGAGAGCAAAATGGAGCTTTAAAGTGGAGTGATGGTTTGAACGTGGAGATTGGTCGATGAATACGTAAGCGTTTGTTGGCTTCATTCACCTTGGAGGTGACGTGATCTTTCCAGGTTAGTGGAAAATTGAGTGGTTGTTAACCAAGGAGTGTTTTTTTAATGTATATTTATTTAGTAAACTGTGATTGGTTTCCTTCTGAATTAAAGAAAAACTTCAGCGGTAGTATTGTGAATTTATATCATTGGTTTTTTAACACAACGTTTTGTGAACAGTTGCTGCTACTTCATCAGGTGACAAAATAAATATGTAAAAAATAACCAGTCAATATTAAAACAGTTCAGTTACAAATAAACTGTTAACTTAAGAGTAAAAAACTGTAGATAAGTTAATAATTACAAATGAAACAAGCGAGTACGAAAATGAGGTAAAATGAAGACTTTTCTCGAAAATAAAAATAAATAAATAAATAAATAAATAAATGGAGCGGTGAATAGTTCAACATTTGTTGGGAAGTAGTAAGTCATGAATAATTTTTTTTTTAATAAAAAGGTGAGAAAATGTAACTCGCACAAATCTAAAACAGCACCACTCGTTCCACTGATGTTATTTAGATGAGGTGTCAGAACGATTTTGGGAATCCGTACTAGATACCTGTGGATCCAACGACCGTGGATCCAACGATCTAGCATTCCATTTCACCCCCTACTCATCACTGCCAATGCTTCCCTTTTTGTTTGTGGGAGCCCTCTCCCCCTCTCTCTTTGCCACTGCCTGGTGGCATCTCGTTCGACGCGACGAGATTGGTTGACGCAGTGTTCGCGGCGCGGCATGTAACGAAGTTACTCCGGCAATGGCGGCGTTTGGTGCCGTGTGAGACCGTGTGCGAAGTAATTTTGCTTGTTCATTCGCACTTCATGGTGCATTGAGCTCGAAGAGTGTCAGCTTCCCATTGATGTAATCGCGATGGCACTTCACTTAATTTATATTCCTATTGCGGTTCCCACTTATTTTATGGAATTTCGAAAATTCCCCGAGTTGCTTATACCACGTGGCCCCCACCGGAGACGAAAATCTCGTGTTGGCGTCTTAACTCGAGTAGAGAGAGATTGTGATTTTATTTTATTCTTTCATTTAATGCGTTTTTTTTGGGGGGGATGGCGGTGCACGTGTAGAGAGTTTTGAATACACTATAAAACACATAATTGAGGCAAGCAACAAGTAAATGGCAACCGCTAGGTTTGAAAATGGCGCGTGCTCAGGCCACCTCTGTATGGTCAGAAACTGGTCAGAAATGCCCTAGATTTCTCTGGCAAACCGTTTCTGTAACCTTTATCATATTAACACTGCATCCAATATCTGCAAGAGAGCTCATATTACCAGAAATCGTTCGTTATTCCCTAGCATGGATTGAAAATGCTGAGTGAATGGAGAAACAAAACTAGGTCCGTTTTCGAAAACAATAGTGTTCTGTTGTTGTAGTGTACTGTTCGCTACACATGTACTGTATGTATAGTTAAAATTATGTAACTTTTGAAAGTATGAAATTGCAAATTATTTGTTGCAGAAAACGGATCAGCTGTGCCTGTGGCGCCAACGGTGATAAAGGCTCCCAAGGATCGCAGAAAAGTTAACCAGCAAGTAAGTATATTATTATACATGCATTGTGGTGGAGGTGAATGTTAGATATATGTGAAGAAAAAATAACTGGAAGTAATGTAAAGAAGTCATTAAGACTTCAAAGAAATGATGAAACAATTCAAATTTGTCTTCTTTTCCCGTCAGAGGAAAAATGCTGAAATAATATTTCCTGAAATTCTATAACACACCAATGTAACAATTATATTATAATAAAACACTGAAGTAAACATTTTTCTTAATTTTTAGGCAAGTGATTTCTCTGATGTGGATGATTGGCCTACTTTGGGAACTGAGGTTAGTATTCTTTGATGTAATAACATGTCGTTTCTTTGCAATAATGCATGCAAATGATGATAAATCCCATTTTGTCTTCTTTCCCCAACAGAGAGTATAGTGTTGACGTAGGTTATCTGAATTTATTATATTCTTCGACTTAAAAGTTCAGGCAGTAAGTTTGTTTTTAGCATGCCTCATAATTGTTTTCAGAAAAAATCGATTTCTGGGCCATCGAGACATAATGGTCATGTGAAAGCCAATTCGGGGTCAAGTTCTGGAGATATTCAGTTTCCAAAACTTAATGAGTCTTTCAAGAAGCCAGAGCAAGGATGTGAGGCAACACAAAAAAATGAAGACTCTATTGCTCCTGTTACAGACGCTGCAGATCGCCGAAAAAGGAGTAAGGAGATGTGGTTCTATATTGTTTGATACTTTTAACTGAGGTATTTGGCCCGATGTTGGATGTTATTTTGCTGATTTTTTTTTTACAAATAAAAACAAAAAAATTGCAGATCCCAAACAAAAGTGGGTGCCTCTGGACATTGATCTATCAAAAGCTCGAGGAAAGCGGGACCGATCTCCAAAATTTGGAGGCAATCATTATAGAGAAAAAGATTATGGTGAGTACTTAAAAGAAGATATAAAAAATCCAAATGTATTGTTACCTATTACATTTTTGGACATGTACCTTTGTGTTTTCCCAATCCAAAGCATGGGTGGTCGGGAATGAACACAAATCCCCGAAATCAATGTAAAATTTAAATTATATCGAAGGAGTAGAAACAAAAATAATCTTCCAACGTGACATTTAAGTGACGTTAATATTCTGTGCAATTTAATCAGAAAACCTTCAATTTCATTTAATATCAAAAGAATTAAAAAGATGTGTACATATGGGGAGAAGTACAATTATGCCAGTATCTTGCCTTTGGAATCCCTACCCTGATTTTTACTTTCCTATATTAGGTTGAATTGTGAGTAAGGGTAGTAACAAACATTTCTGGCAGAATTGATTAGCAATAATTTGCTTCTGTTTAATAGAAACTGCTTGTGCCAATGAACTACAGGTTTTGGCTGTGATCCTATTGTGTGAATGTAAGGGGATTAACTCCCTACAATGAGAAAGGAGGGAAAGATGTTACTAAAAAAATAACACTCTACTGGCCTTAAGAACATGTGCAAAAATGGACACTACATTTATGTCCAGATGCAAAAAAAGATTCCCACGTATCATTTGCTCAATGAATCAAGGGAAATGGGCAAAAAACATGATGGGGTAGTATTAGAATTGTTTATTCTTTCTCAATACCAGGTCTTTTTAATACTGCAGTTCAGGGTTTTTGTGTTCAGTTCTGATCCAGTAATTCATTTTGAAAACTATTTACAAATTGCAGAATGATCTCACAAGTTGTTTTTATTATTATTATTATTATTATTTTTGTAATTGTAGGTGTGATTTCCCACTAATGTCATGAATAAATCTTCACAAGTTCTTTTGAGATGCAAGGAAGGGATTAGTTTTGTGATGGCGAAAAAACTCCTTCCCCCCAAATTCTAGATCTTTTTTCCTGAACGCTTGCTTTCCCTCTTTTCTCTCTTTGAGAGATTAAACCCACAAGTACAAACTCTAAATAACTAAAAATATTACATAGAGAATGTGTGGTAAATTTCAATATGCTTTGCAACTGTGAACTTAAAGATTTTGTCTGCTCTGCAAAATTCCTTGAATATTAGAACACCTAAAGTAGGATACTAGAAAAGTCGTGTATGAGTTGACCTCAGAATTTCAGGCACAAAATAGTGATCATTTAGGCACCTAAAATAGGTAACAAAATTATGAAATTAGCCACTAATAGGCATGAAAAGCAGTGTTTTAGGCACTTGAAGTAGGTTACAAAATTATTAAACGTGGCGTAATTAGTAGACCTCAGAATTTTAGGCACAAAAGAGTTATGATTTAGGCACCTAAAGAAGGTAACAAAATTATGAAATTAAATGTGGAAAGAGACATTTTAGGCTCTTAAAATAGGTTACAAAATTATCAAAACAGGTGTTAAACAAACATTAAACGTGAAAAGTTATATTTTGAACATCTAAAATTGGCTACAAAAGGATTAAATTATACACTTTTATTATTTTGCAAAATCAAATAATTTTATGAGTGTCTCTATAAGCATATTATTTTATTCACCTTCATTTCATTTATTCTTTGACACTTTTCATTCTGAACAGCGCAGCTGCACTGTGAGCTGTGTCTTTGTGTTGTGTAAGTGCATGCTGATCAGAGACAAGTGTGAAATATCCTCTTAATATTTCCTTTACGTATCCTCCTTATGTTTAGTGTGTTGGGTGTGAGATTTCAGTGGGTAATTGATCGGGGAATATTTGTGTTTCGGGAAATTCACGAAAGTATTTGCGTTTTGGTGTTCAAAGGTAATTAAAATATAATTCTTCAAAATTACTCTTTTAGGCAGTTTAAGGCAAAATACAAATTAAAACAGACATCAGCTGATCTTTTAGTCTGATTTAGGCACTATTAGATGCTTTCAGTAGACCTATTTTATTCAGGGTTTGTAAAAATCTCTAATTATTTTACACAACCTCCTAAATGAACTAAATAGCATTTGTCCTAAAAAAACAACTGAGGTCTGCATATGAGACGTATTTCTAACTGTAAAAAAAAAAAGTAATGAATCAAGATCGTGAAATGTGTCATTGATACACATGGTCTTTCAAAAGATAAAATGGTGCAACTTGGTACTGGACATCAGAACATGCAATGTATCTCTTGACTGGAGTTCTTCTGATGAAAGATGGAGAGTAATTGACATGCTACTTCTGAATTTGAAAAGGGAACAAATTCAAATAGTATTATAATCACTGAGTTGTAATTGTATTCATATATGATCTTACATGATCTCACAGTTAACTCATTGAATTAATTCTATGCTAATCCTTTTTTCTATTTCTTCATCAGGGGAATAATTCTTGCAACTGCGCAATTTCCCACCTACATCTACAGTAAACCTTACTAGGTTCATTTGAGATGTAAGAGTGGGGATAGTAAATATAGTGTTCTGTAGGTTGCATTAAAGCCAATGTTGCTTGATGCGTGTCGTTGGAACACACAGTGCATTTTGAAACATTCAAGTTCTGATGGTTTTTGGTACAAAAGTGTATGTGAATGTAATTTATATGCTACATCCCTTGTGAAACTGTTTATTTACAGATGTTCAAGCAGGGTAACAAGATAGTTTTTCACTTAATTACTAATTGATTAATAGTTGCTGTATTATTCATGGTATATTGTATATTATATTGTTTTTTTATTCATGTCATCTTTATTGTTCATGCAATAAATCAAATTGTTCATTAAATCAGGATAAATTTCCTCAATGAAATGTAAAATTTTTGGTTAGGTGATTTTAACATGTTAACTTCAAGACCAAAATGTTTTTTGTTCTAACAGTTTATAATTTTGACAATTTTTGTTTGAAATGCTGTTCATTGGTTCTAAAACTTTATCGAAGTCTTTACAATCTGGGCCAAAGATACAGTTTTGAAAAGGACTCCAATAAGGGAAAAAACATTAAATTACATAAATTACTGTAAACATTGTATTAAGGTGTCAGTTTCGAAGAAAAGGTCAGAATATTTTTAACATTAATAACAAGATGGGACAACATATTCCATCATAAAATTTGTAATATACTAATACGTTAATTTCTTTAAATGAATTATGAAGAATGCATTGGAATACAGTTTTGGTTGAAATGTCTGCGGTTTTAATGTGTTAATGTTCATTATTTTTTTGAATATGTAATTTCTCTTGTCTTCTTTTACACTTTGTCTTGAATGTAATATTTGAAGTTGTGTATCTGCATTAATAGGTTCAGACCAATATAGTCGGGATGAAAATGATGGCAACTGGAGGAATTCAGATGGATCTGAAAGAGGTGCTTTCCAATACCGTGGTGGCCGTGGTGGTGCACCACGCTACCGTGGCCGTGGAAACAGAGGAGGGAGAGGTGGTGGAGGTGGTGGTCGGTGGGGATATCGCCGAGTGGGTCCTATGCTCCGGAAAGCAGACTATCCAGACTACCCTACAGAGTATACTCAGGTAGTCTTTATTTTCTAACAAATTATTAAAACATGTATGCTGTAAATTTGCATGGAGAAGCACTGCCTTTATAAACTAGTCCTCAGTGTTATGCACTGTGGGGTAATTCAGTAGTGCAAAATTAAATGGAGGATTCGCTAACACCATTCGGATACACTGTTATCCAATGAATGGGGTTTGATAGTAGACCTCTGGACAATAGCTAATTTTACAAAGATGTGTGTGTATGGTGTCATTGTCTTAATTTTATTTATTTTCCCTTCAGTCTCGGGGGTGAGGTAAATAAAAAGGAACTGCATAACCTTTTATTTTTATTTTATTTATTAATTTATTATTGTAATTTTCTTTACTGTGGTGTTCATAATAGCCACTTCTATTGCATCTTCCTTAAGTAACTGATTCTTGTTCTCAAATGACGTAGCAATGAGTGTCCACTTACTTATTTGACCCTTACCATGCTATTTCCCCTTTAAATGTCCAAGGTGGCACCCATCACTCGCCATTTTAGGAATTTTTAGATAGGAATTAATGGTATTAAACGTAGTATACGTCATTGGGTATTCTGAGGAGTAATTGGTAAAAAACGGCTGTGAAATTGAAGGGCTTAGTGCATGAAGGTGTTACCTCAATTTTTTGTTTTGTCATCAAAACAACTTTTCTACGAGTTTCCTATTAGTTACTTTGCTTCTTTTGATGAAAATCACAATATTTGTCACATAAATAAGAAATAATCTCCAATAATATAAAAAAAGTCTCATGTGAATTTACTAAATCTCAAATATCTCCTTTGGCCATTTTCTGAGTTAACATCTTACACTAAGTCTGTCAATTCATCACAACCAGTAGAACAGACTTACGTCTTAGGAACTATATTGTACAAATTGTGCTATTGTTACCACTCTTTCTCTTGTGGTACAAGATAAAACTACCCTAAGACACATAAAATGTTGTACAATACACAACCACAAACTAATCGATGATAATTCACTTTCAAAGTAAACTATGAGGACTACCATTAAATGAAGAAAGAAAGAAAAACTAGCGTACCCGTGCGAGAACTCTTGCATGCTATACCCCACCCTCTTCTTTATTTTTCCATTTCCATACTAAGCGTGTAATATATATATTTCTTCAAAACCCATATTCTCCATCACTTGGTCTACATGTCACCTTGTAATTGATAAAATAGAATACACCCTTACCAATACAAAATATTCTTATTTAACTTTATTATTGAGCAAAGAGGTGCACCCGTGTAATTCAGTCGCATAGAATATAAAGTAATTAGTAATTTCACGTACAGTTGCAGATTCTACAGGCCGTGAACTGGTAGGGTAGAATCGAGAAGTGTCGATCCAGCAAAATGGTAATAAAATGATCAAGATGATCTCGTCTTGTAGATTATATTATGAGGAATGTTTCTTTGAGACCTTTGGCCTCAAAATTTTACTTCTTAAGGCCCTAGAACGCTTAATTTCGGAGTTATTTAAAACCTCTGATGTGCGTTGCGGGTTGCATTTTACATAAATATTTAGATGCGTTTTTTTAAACAAATCTTTAATATTTTTATAGTCAAAGTGCAATTCGTCACGTCTCCGTAAAATTTTCTTTCTTTATAGACCTAGTTTATAAAGATACGTGGCATGTAAGAGCTGCAAAGGAAAGGTATACTACTGAAATAATATAGGATATGATACGAGTGCTGAAGACAACCTAATCTGCGTTAGGAATTGCCAGCTTATGAAAATGAAAAATCAAGTGAGAGACTAAATTGATGAGTAAACATTGGCTTTCTAGAGCAATTATTCTCTTTCATTATTTACAAATAATTATTTAAATGCTCCATTCACATTTACCAGCTACTATTCCGAATCTGAAGATGTATTAAATTGTCAACTGCAACTGGCACAAACCTACTACCCTAATGGGTTAAACAGAAAATATTATCTTCATAATCTAATTTAGATTGATGAGTACTAGCAGTTTTAAAGTCTTAATTCATTTATTTTGCTGTTAGTTGCCCACGCTTTGAGGTTGACACTATTGCTATTGACATCTAGTAACCTGTATGCAGAAGGTAAGAAAATGCAGTATATTGAATGTTACATTAAGTGAACAAGCGGGGGGGGGAGTAAACCACTAAAGCTTTCGGATGTTGCAATATGAGATGGCCCATCCAAACAGCACTGGTCCACACTGAAGGTCAAGGGATTGATCCTGAGAAAAGTGGGTAACTGGGTGGGCCATAGGACTGGAGCTGAAAATTGTTGTGGCCCACTCAGTGGGAAACTCTGGAAAGGGTTAAAGGAGTTGTCTTGTTAGTTCCTTTTGTTCCTCATGTGGTTTCCTTTCTCTGGATTAGGTTGTTTTCTTATATGGTGCTCACTTTATGGAAAATCAGGATAATGACTTGGCAGAATATTTTGTTCTGTACAAAACATCATTTCTACTATAAATAGGTAAATTAGAAATGTGGACAATCTAATGAAAGTAAATATTACAATCTTGAAATTGCCCAAATAATTTTGGAAACTTTGAGATCTTGAGTGTGTACATTCTGTGGCCATTCAACCACAAGTGAGCTGTTGCCAAAGACACTTTGCCAAGGTTGTGATTGCTAAAAAAGACTTGCATCCATTCTGTTTGTATGTGCACTTCCTCTAATACTTGAATATAACCAGCATATATTTTTCAAAAATTACTAGCCGAAAATTAGGGGGGATGTAATATTCGCGTAAACATCGATAACAAGAACTTGAAGCATGTTGCACGTGGTTATATGGAGGCGTGGTTTATTCTTCAGGTTTTTATGACGTTGTGGGTCACGCCCCGTCTTCACGGTGGAATAAACCACAGCATTTTTCGTCTTTCTCAGTAATGTTGCTAGTTATTGTTCACCTCAAAATTCCTGAGTAGCCCATTGGATGTCTTTGCTCATAAATTGTTATGTCAGTTGTTGTGAGTACTATGTAATCTAAGGTTCCTGTGACTCTTATCGGCACCACCTTGACAGTTGGACAGATTTCGCAATAAATAAAGGCAGAGATTTTCATTTAAAGAACAGTCCAAACCAAATGTTTGCGAACTGAGTTCACATGAACAAAAGGAAGAAGCAGCCTCAATTACATCAGTAACATATCCAACAACTTGAATTGTTCATCTGAAGTTGTGTAGTGCAAAATTAAATAGAGATTTTGCTAATGCTATTTGAATACACTGAATTTATCTTATGAATAGAGTTTGATAGATCTCATGACAATACAGTAAAATATGACTAAACTGGAACCTGTGCAAGTCAGAAACATGCCTTAACTGGAAAAATTTCTGACCCACAAAGTTAAATGGCATTTTACGTAGTATAAAACACAACCTCTCCAACATGGAAACAGAAAGTTTTTTCATGTCCTGCGGGGAAGGGGATCTTTATAAAACGAAATTTGTTTGAATTTAATGCAATTGGCAGAGACATGCGAGATGTTCTTAATGAAATGAATGAATCTACCAGCTAGATTTAAATTCTCTAACCTCGAGACATGCGATTTAGTCATGGCTGCCAGATATTGAAAGGGAGGGGCTTCAATTGTTAGCACAGAATTCAGCCTTGGGGGTCGCTTGTCTCTCAAGGCATAGGCTGTAAGGGTGCTCTCCCAACTCTCTGAGCTTTGGAAGGTGTACACATATGGCTTCTATTCACATCTGTGTCCTGCCCCGCGTTGAAAATCATAACCCATTGACCAAATGCACATTGCTCACGGCCATGCGAGGGTATCAGTCATAGTGAGGGAGAGGTATTTTATGCCTTAAAAAATCTTGAAATTTGCTTTTAAAATCAAATTTTCTTTTCTAATCAAATGTCAAAAAATTTCAATTGGCTATGCCGTGATGCAATGTATAAAAATATGCGAAATCATAGAAATCTGCTCCTTAGACATAGTACCAAATACAGCCACTAGGTATTAAGGTGAATAGTTTTTAATATTTTCATTCATTCCTTTTTCATTTATTGGTAATTTCTTCCATAAATACATTATAATATAACATTACAATACAACATATTATGTTAATGTATTTTGATAATTATAATAAAGTCCTGTAATTTACTACTTTCAAGGCAGAAATATCCTTATCTCAAGTGTCTTAAAACGGGCAACTTTGCATAAAATGGAAACCTCCCTAAACCAGAATTTTTTTGTCTCGATTGATTTTGTCTTAGACAGATTTCAGTGTAATAAATTCTTCTCTGCAGTTGTTACCCCAATCTATTGGTGTTTAAATAATCATCTGACAAACTAATGAGGCCATTGTATTACAAGGAGTGAAGTATAATAAATTCACCGTTCAACAATGTTCTTATAACATTGAGATATTTGTCATTGGTGGAAAAGTTTTCTAATATCATCTTCATAGTTTTTAAGAACTTTAGAAGGCAGAATACTGCTGCTTTTGTTCCTAATATATTACCACAGGAGATATCTCACAGGATATGGTGATCAGGAGTTTCTGACACAGGAGATACCACAGTCTACCTGAAGTCATGTCGAGGTCACTGTGAAGGCTATCTCGGTTAACTTGCTGTAACTTTCCATGAAGATGGAATTGAAAAATTTTGATTAGTCTAGTTGATGCCTGGATGTTCACCTATTCATTCATTCACCTTTCACTATTACTGCCGGAAAGCCATTACTTTCACCATTACTGCCTTAGAAAGATCAAATAAAAATTGATTTTTCTAGGAAGCAACAAAAGTGCTACATTAACACAATGAACATTAAATGGTAATTTAAAAAAAAAATCTCAACTGGAGTAGCCATACCTGGCATGGTGTACTCGCTCCACTGGCCAGGACAGGGAACTTGGTTGGTTGACCAGGAAAGATTGGTTGTAGAGCTTTGCGTTCACCTAGCTGTGAGAGTTCTAGGAGAGGTAATGCAGAAATAAATAAGGATTACAAATTTACACAGGTCTACTACTTATTTTTAATATTTTGATAATTTGCTGTTGTTACTGTTAAGATTCACTAATTCAATTACTATTTCTAAGGTAGTGAAGGACGGTGTAAAATTTTTTTTCATGTTTTTATGTCAACATACTTGTATTTTACAGGTGAATAAATTTCTTCCTGGTGGTGATAACCCTACCTATGTAATGCCCTACATGGGGACTTTTTACTTTGGGACAAATGGTTTTATGAATTTGGATGAACCTACATTAAAAGAATACATACGGAAACAAATGTGAGTATTTTTCCTTTCGACCCCAACCAACTATTGTTGTTTCATATGCTGACATCAAATTATTTTCAGTGAATACTACTTTAGTGAAGAAAATCTGCTACGAGATTTCTTTTTACGCCGTAAAATGGATTCAGAAGGTTACTTACCTATTCAGCTTATAGCATCATTCCATCGAGTTCAGGCTCTGTCAACCGATGTAAATGTGGTTCTTGATGCCATTAAGGATTCAGATGTGTTGGAAATTGTTGACTATAAGGTACAATTTATTCATATCAATAATGATGAAATTTAAAACACAGGATATGTTTATTCATTTACAAATTTGTTGTAGGTCCGAACAAAAACTAATCCTACGAAGTGGCCCATAATTGAACCAGCTTCAAAGTCTTTGGATGTATCAAGCAACCAAGAACACATTTCAGTTGTTCCTCACTTAAATGGTGTTCTCCAGTACCCACTTCCTGCAGCAGGGCCCCTGGCCCACATACCTCCAGCACCCCAGCCTCAAAATTTCAGAACATTCCCTACACCTGTTAGTCAAATAAAGTCTCATCCTGTACCCACTGTACCCAGTGTTGTAAATGGGGATCCTCAGTTACATGCAGATAATTTGAATCCAGATGTGCCTGAATTTGTTCCCGTCACTGTTCGGGTACCAGGTGAAGAGGAGGTTAATGGAGAGAAAGATGTTGAAGATAGTGAAGCACTTGTAGAAAAAGGGGAAGAGGCCAAAGAATTCCCTGACAAAGTTAAAGATGAAGGAAAGAGGCCTGAGAAAACAGGTTGAATATCTTTTATTTGTGTTATGTGATTCTACCTATTCATTTTGACATGTATTAATATGCTCCCCCCCCCCTCTCTCTATTCTTTTCTCTTTTTTCTTTCCTTCACAGTGTCTCCAGTGACCTCGGAGGGACATGCTCTGCTTATAGAGCAGGCTACTCAAGCATTGGAGGCAGTATCAGTCTCTTCTCCCCCAAAGTCTAATTCTGTACATCTTGCTAATGCTGAAGTGGAAACTTGGCGAGAGGTTTGTATGCTTAGCATTTTATTTTTAAATTTTGGTTAGTTTAAAAAAAGGAGTATTGTTGGTCATCTTGTAGAAAATCTCTTACATTGTGAAATTATAATTGTACTATATGAAACTATTGTACAGTTTACTTAAGTTCAAACTTCAGAAATTCCAGAATAAAGTCCAAAAAATGTTTACCTCCTCTGTTAACAGGTCAAGAGGAAAGTTAAATTACCTCCTAAAGATAAGGTGGAGGAGAAAAGGGGGAAAGAGCAGTTTGAAGAAAGAGAGGAACTGGATTTCCAGTTTGATGAGGAACTTGATGTTCCAGTGCCGTCTGGAAGGCACAATACTTTTACTGACTGGTGAGCGTTGTTTATTGGCTGGATTCTTTATGACAATACCATCAAGATACCTTCACATTTGTTCAATGCCAGCTGTAATATTCTCGTGAACTTCTCTGTCCTATGTAAAGACTCATTTAGAGCAAGTGGCTCATCATTTTCTTCCTTGTATTCTCTTATTCTGCGAAAGCATGGGGCTTCGTGTCAAAAGAACGAATGCTTATGTTGCTTCCTAATGCAAACTATATTTTAATTCATCGTTGTTGTTTATGCACGAATGTTATCTCTCTGTTCACACTATTCCTTAGAACTGAATATTTTTCCTCTGTATCATATGTAGGTTATTTAATTTTGAAGTTTTGCCCTGTTATGTTCATGATATACTGAATGCATAATGTAGAAATTAGAAACTAGTTCACTTAAACAAATGTTCAGATCATGAATTAAGGCTTGAAATTTTAAAAATTGGTACTTAACATTCATTAAAGGGATTTCTTGCAACTGAATGTATCTCACAACTTTTATTATTGTAATTTGAAAGTATTACCAATGAAATTGTGAAAAGCCCTGAAAGTATATGTATTAAAAACAATAATTGCTGTAAGAGAAGAAATAAAATTATTTTAAAATGTAGTGTTAGAATGTTAGTGTTGAATTACATTTTAGTAATAAATGCACAAACGGTTTTAGATTTACGTTCCGTTAAAAGAATGCTTCAGATCAAATGTATGGGAGTGCAAGTTCAATACTTGTCACTGTGATGAAATGTAATAACTTGTGAGTCTTGTTGAATTATTTAATACAAATGTTATATGATTTGAGCTGATGTATTGAAAACATTAACTTGAAACTAGTTGCAAACAAGTTTGAGAGTGAATCAGTGTACATACGAAGAGATCAACTCTTGAAGTTGATTTTCATAATCATTGTAAAGTAAGACAAAATCTGTTGAAAACCTTGTAATGGGAAAGGAAAGAATGCGATTCATTATTGTATTTATTGATTTTGTTATTAACTATGTGACGATTTGAAAGAGCTTTTACATTGCTATTGTATTGTTATAAAATTTCTGTATGTACTTTATGTTGATGTTTGTTTTATAGTGTGGTTTCTTTAAATACAAAGTATAAAATTGTTTTTATAAAAAGTATGTTTTTTATTTTTCATTTCTGTATTTTAAGAATATTTGCCATGCCTTTACTATAAGTGGTAGTTCAAATAATTCTAAGGACTCAACCCCAAAAAATCTTACTTTATATGAATCCATGGTAAACCAGGTTGGTATGAAAATAGAAGCATTAATTTTAGGCAAGAATAGTGCTTAAAGTGAAACCATTACTTAGTTTTTGCGTAATTGGTTCTACATTTAATCACTCGAGAGTTTGTTGCATAGGAAGGAAGATAGCGGGTTACACTATACACATACAGACTTGAAATGGATTTCTCTTCTGTGTACTCGTCTAATGTTTTTCACTGTTCGATAGAAAATGTATGAGATATTCATAATTGTTTTATCCTTTCACAGGTCGGAAGATGAATCTGACTACGAATTGAGTGATCATGAGATCAACAAAATACTGATAGTGACTCAAGTTACTTCACATTCATCACGATGTCCTAAACATGAGGGCTATGACCGAACTGGTGATTGGACCACAAGGGTAAAAATCACTCAGGATCTCGAACAAGTTATTAATGATGGGTTGTACTATTACCAAGAAGGTCTTTGGACTGAAAATGATTGGGTAGGTTTTTCTGTGATGTCTGAAAGTGATGGGATAAAAAGTCATAAAATTGTCGTAGATATTGAATCACTTATGTTTTAATTTGTTACATTAGTATCATATTGCAGATTTATTTTACTGTTTGAAGTTATTTATATTACTGCTTTTTTACCTTCAGCCTTGAAACCTAAACTGAACATGGCATTCGTGTGGTGGATAGGCTAGATATATCCAATTTTCCTTTATTCATTAAACACTGAAATGCTTTTGATTTTCACAGGAAATATATAGATAAATAGACTCTTTACTTCAATTTTTCTATTTTGCAGTTTTTAATAATGAGTTTACTTGTTGAAGTTTTAAGGTTTTTACTCTGAGTTGCTTTATCTGGATTGTAATATTCTGAGTCAATACATAACTATTAAGAGCACTCCAAATTTTAGAAAACTTGGGATTTAATATCAAATTCCCTATTCACTTTCAAATTGTGAACATTGTCCTCTTGAAAATGCTGTACTGTAAAGGTATTAACAAACATGTGTAGAAATTGTGGGTTTTTCAGTTATTTTTCCATTCAACAAAAATATTACTATTTTCTATGTATTCACAGTGGCAGCTCGTGAACAAATGGGGTAGGCTAAACAGATTACTGAGCAACGGTGGATCCCCGGACGGAGAGCCATGGGAGCCATGCCCCATGTTAATACTTCTTAATTTTATGCAATTTTTTCAAAACAAGTGTCTCACTGATAACGTTGCATTCCAAAGTATTGCTTCCATAAAGCACATGCAGATGTGATTTCAAGATATTCAGATAAATAGAGGGTTATAAGTTTGTGTTGCTCTAACAATAATTCAGAAATTGGATGCAATTTTCCTGGTGTTCAGGTTTCACTGAATGATATGTGATGTGTTGATATTTCATGCTTTTGATAAAATTTTTTGTGTCAAAATATTCATCTCTATTCACAGTACTCTTTTAATTTTCATTAAAAGTCATGGTAAATAATAAAGCTTGGCTTTAACTTCACTGCCTGTTAGCCATTTGTATGAATGATTGAATTTTCTTGTAATTTTCTCACCAGCACGATGAACAACTATTCATCATTAGGTTGTTCCACTGTCAAATTTCACTTTTCTACATTGTTAACCAGAGAAAACACAGTAGTTCAGTTACTGTATTTGTCATAACATAAATATAAACTTGGATTTAAATATGAAAAATCAGATAACACTAATAATCTGTAGCAGACTAATAGAAAATTGAAAAAATAAATAATTCCTAAATAATAATCATAATCTCCACTTGTTAACTCGTCAACAAAACTGTGAATGCATGCACTACATGGCTTTCATGCGAGTAGAAATATGAGTCTTCTGTGCAGGCAGCAAGCAAATTTACTGGCCTATGCACAACACGTGTCAAGTATGGATACAGCATGCTACAGTTCTATGCTCATTACGAGGCCTTTACTCATTGTAGGATAAGAAGTAAGGCAGCACCCAGGCATGCCTGCCCTGAGAGGAGAGGTGCATGTGGGTGCATGTCTCTGGAAAGGGGGGAGACAGATCACATGACACATAGGCTATTAGAAACTGCTTGAAATGGAAATGCAGCTCATGCCACAATAAGGGAATGTTCGTTATTCATTTCCATATGAAAAAGGCTTACACCATGTTAAAATTATAAGAGTTATTTCATTTTTTATCATTAATATACAATGTATTAAAGTGGTTTATGTGTGTGTGTACAGATAAACATTTTCGGCAGAAAAATTCAGGTTTTAAGTCTCCGATACTGAAAACAAAGGATAATTCTTGTTCGTAATATAAGTAGTAAATTACTTTCATATGTTATGTTGTCAGAATGTGTGTTTTGTGGGTCCTTGATACTGAAAATTTGGTTTAGGACAATACGTCTTTGTCTATTACTGGAACAATGCTAGTGTCTAAACCGTAAGAATTGTCACCAAAATTGATATTCCCTGTTGATTTAGTTGTGTAGCGCATGTTGGCTGATGTCATGCCCATTGGATTTGAAACTTACCTTTTAATTTTTGAGGGTAGTTTACAAAAGGCTTTCAGGATATTTTCAAATTTATCAAAAGCAGCTTCATACTTGCATTAAATTTTGTTATTGGATATAGTAAATGCGCTTTTTTAAAATATCCTCTGATTTGCATTGAATTCTCTAAACTTTCTGAAAGTGCAAAATAAATTTTATTTTTTCAGTGTCATCTTAGAAGTAGAACATTAATGAAGATAATTTTTCTGGTGAATGAAATCTGTTCTTCAAAATTAAATCTATTCAATCTATTATATAAATTTTTTTTCAAAGTAGTAGTTTTTGTGTGAAATCAAAACATTTTTAATAGTTTTTTCTCAAAAATTGCTCCAAATTTTAATTATTTAATAATGGAGGCAACAAAACAAGCTTTATACAGACACTTTTTTCTTTACTTGTTGTGTCTGATAGTGCAAAGTGTATTTACACGAATTGTGCAAGTAAGATTTGCATTGATCTCTGAATTTTCTAAAATTCCAAAAGTTACAAATAATGCAAGAAAGAATGTGCGGTTTAGCACCACTAGTGTAATAATCATGTAAATATGGAATGTATCCTGTTCCATGATATTCAATGATAGATGTGCAAATGATAGAGGAAGTGAGGGTCTCAACAGTAGAAAATAATGAGTTTTCTTTATTCTTTATGTTCAGAAAAGGGTGTCTTGAAGGTGTGTTCTCAAGATCTTCAAATTGTGTTATTAAAGAGGGGTGGAAGACAAGAGGTAGATAGTTCAATTAACTTATTTGTGAAGTTTAAAAATTACATGCATTTAAAGTGATAGTGGTGTTATTTTAGTCTCTAATACAGTAACCCCCCCCCTCCCCTTTTTTTACACTTTTCAGGAGACTGAAGGAAAAAAGTGTGAAATGTAGGAAAGTTAAAAAAACAACAACAAAAAAAAAAAAAACAAGTCCAAGCGAGTACTTACATTATTTACTGCTAGTACTTGTTTACATAATTATTATTCATTAACACTATTATTACACTTTTAATTCCACTTAAACTAATTAAAAAATCTAAAATTGAGATTTGTTTCCTTTTTTTCTGTAATCTTATTTCTTCAACTTGCTTCTGCACACTATACAATGCTTTGAATGAGTCCTCACCACTTGATTGACTCTCAATGTATTTCCTCAACACAGTGATATCATTAAATGCTTCTTCCATTGTTGGAACAGCAGGTTCTGGATCTGTGTCTTCACCAATTTCTTGATCTAGGTGGTTAGAAACTATCTCCTCCACAGTAGGTAATACTGAAGTTATAATTTCAGAATCCACATTAACGTAATCTTCAAATGAAGATCCTTCCATTTCTGACCAGTCATCAGGTTCCATCAAATGTTCCTGTTTGCATTTCTCCCCTGCCGCAAACTTCACTCCAGCCTTATGGAAGCAATTGGAAATTGTTTCAGGGGTTACACTTAACCAAGCTTTGGCTACAAAATGCATGGCATCAACTACTGTTATGGTTATTTGCTTTGAGTCCATACCATTATCATTCATAAACAGAGCTTTTTCAACTAGCATTTTCCGATACTTCCATTCAAAAGAATGGATAATGCCCAGATTCAGTGGTTGTACAACACAAGTACAATTTGGAGGAAAGAATACTAATTTTACATTCCTGAGCTGCAGATCTGTAGGGTGTGCAGGACATCTACCTTGCAGTATATATCATCTTCCTATTTTTTGCTCCCATTTTTGCATCCAGAGCATGCGTGGTAGAGAAGATGATGCTGCTGGTCATCCATGCACTACTGTTTGACTTAAATTTAGTTGGTAAATTTTTGATGTTTTTAAAACACCGTGGCTTTCTAAATTTCCCAATTACCAATGGTAGTAATTTTTCTGAGCCATCAGCATTCACCATTAACAAAATGGTTACCATCTGTTTGTTGAGCTTCCCACCATGGCACTTTTCTCCTTTGAAACACAATGTTTTACTTGGCAGAATGTTATAAAAAAAGTCCTGTTTCATCAACATTGAAAATGTTTTTTCCTTCGTAGTCGTGGATAATTGAAGTCAGTTCAGGTTTCCACTCGGTGATGGTTTCTCCAACAACACTTCGACTTTCCCCGCACACTTGGTTGTAAACAATATTATGGGCGGGTCTTGAAGCGATCGATCCATCCATTTGATGCTGTGAATTCAGTAATTCGTAACTTCGCTGCAAACTTGAGGGCTTGCACTCGCAAAAGGTTGCCGTCAAGCGGAATACCCAATGCTCTCGTGGCAGTAAACCACTCTGCCAAATTTTGTTTGTCCAAATCATCATAAGCTGATGACCTTATATTTTCCTTTTGTTGACATAGCACCACACTGTTTTGAATTAAATTCAATGGTGGTTATGTTTTTAATTATAGTGTTCAATGTGGAAACCAATAGTTGAAGCTCCTTCGCTAGCTGAACACATGTTCCCACATACGCATCAACACGACGCAAAATCTCCATCTTCTCTTTCAATGAAATGCATTTCCTGTTCTTCTTCTCCATATTCTCGCCTCCTCTACCTTCAAAAACCATGTATCTTCACGAACCACCTCGCGCGCGCACACACACACACACACACACACACACACACACACACACACACACCAAACACCACAGGCTGGCTATGAGATTTTACGAGAGAGGAAACGAGACTAGACTACAACTTTATCACTGACTATGTCTACAGAGCATGTGATATACTAACAGGAAAAGGCTATCATCACCTGAAAACACGGGTTACATGCGACGACTTCCGCCGAAATGGATTTAAAAAAAAAAAAAAAAAACGGCGTAAAAGACTGGAAGCACTTCAATATTGAGTTGTAAATTGCCGGAAGAGAATGCAGTGTAAATATAGGCTTTTTGACAGGACCAACGAAAAATAACATAAAAGGCAAGAAAATGTAAAATGCGGGGACATAAAAACGTACCCCGTTAAAGTATTAAAGTAGATGCACTACTTGTTAATTGAATATATATCAATTAAACTTGTGATTATGAATCTTCTGCAGTGTTTTAAAACCCAAAATTTTAAGAGAAAGAAGGAAGGCAAGTGAAGCAGACTCAGCTTCTGGTACGTTTTATGGATAATTCAACAGCTTATCTTAAAACTTTAAATTTAAGAAAAGTAGATAGGCAAATGAAGCCAATGTGGAACACAACTTGCATTTCTTTTTCACTCAAAAGATTGACACTTAAAACATTGTGTATTTGGTTGTATCCTTATCCTTACAAGCGCTTTTTTACAATTTGGAGAAATGTTGAGTTATTTATGTATTTTTGGGAAATTCTCTTTTATTGAAAATTTTAAAAAAATATGCAGGCCTTGTTTCAAGATCTAATTTGGATTAGATTGGAACAGATTTCATTAAGAGAAAAACTTCGTTTAATAATGTAGTTGTAGGAGGGGAGCAGAAATGTAGGTAATTTTTAGAACTTCAGATGTTTTAATGAAAATCTGATCATCAATTTTCTTGTGTGCCCTCTTAGCTGTAATCAAGCAAAAAATTAAAGAACATTTTGAAGATGTTGTGAACTTGGTGTAAATTACTCCCAGAAAGTAAAAATTCAGTTTGCTATTTGTGGTGCCACAAAGTCAGCAAGATCAATCAGGGAATATCCATTTTGGAACAATTGCTTACTGGGGTTCTAGCCCAGAGTCATGGCTGTCGTGTGTGGGGGGAGGGGGTTAAAACAATTTTTTTGTGGCAATGACAAGTGCTCACTCTCTCATGTATTTCTCTGAAAATCTTTACAGACATAATACTTTCTTTATGCTATATTTAAGAGAAAAAGAAATGAAGGAATTTCTCTTCTTAATTTTGTGAAATCCAGAATTTGGATATCGTAATGATCTGGACAAACTGTACCCAATTGGGTACAAATTATTTTAGTTTTACAAATGTCAGTAATGTAATAGGTATTCATGAACAGTTGCATAGCAAGATCCAGTGGCATCTGCAGTGGGTATATATGGTATTGTTCTGCCCCATCCACCCCTCAACCAACAGTAATCATGTTTTCTACATCTACTTCTCCAGTTTTTGTATCCTGTCTCCTTTTCTTACTTTCATTGCAATTAAATCGGGTTGTGTATTTTTATGAATATCACTACTAACCACTTCAAAACACACTTCAAAAACTAAAACTAGGACACCAGCCTACCACACATGATTCAGAAATAACAACTACTGCTTTTATATGCTGTGATTATGGTTAGGAATTGACTTCATGAATTCGATTGAAGTGTAGTATCAATATGTTATTCAAAGCACATTGCGTACCAAGGACTTAACCATAAAGGAAATGTTTCGAAACGGATATTCCAGAAAATATGAAGACCACAGCAGAATCAATAGGAATGCAAATATTTAAAAAAAATAGACCCTTGCATTTTTACTATGTCATTCTCAGATGTGTCAGAGTAGAGAGTTGGTAAAAGTGAAATATCTTTACATTGTAACATAGGTCGTTTAAATGGGGATTTCAAATATGTGCATACAACTAAAATGTATGTAATACTGAAGCATGTTACACTGCTATTTCACTGTAGTTCATTTGATATGGACTACAGATTGACTGAAGTTCAGATCTATTGCTACATGGAAATTTACAATACTGTCTTTTCAATCTGCTATTGGTAGAGTACCAAAATCTGCACTTTCTAAACTTGCGTAATGTAACAACAGGTATGAGCAGACTTTGACACTAGCCTATCATGAGTGAAACTAGCAAAAAAAATAGGAGGCAATGAAAACTGTGTGATTGGCCCTACAAATAAAACAAAAAGAAAAATGCACAGTGGAAAGGAGAGAGAGAGAAAAAAGTAAAGCAATACCTAAATCAAAAACAGATTTTGAACATGGGGGGGTCACCCATAAATTACATAATGCTAAAGAGGGTGGGAGGGGGTTTGAGGCTGTGTTACACTGGAAAGGTAAAAGGTGGGAGTCATATTTTAGTGTTACATAACATTGATATTTATGTTTTTACTTTTTTCAATGTTTACTGAAATCTTGTTTTGAGACTTGTACTAAAATGTTAAAATATTAACTAATTAATCTAAAAAAAAAAATTAATAAGATGTAAATTGTCAGATTTTTTATTGAATCTGTAATATTGTGAAGAAAGTATACAAAACTGATATGTAGTTTATTCTAAAATCCATTTAAATTAGCACAGTAGACTCTTGCCCTTGACACCATGTACATGGCTTTGTGATAAAAAGTTATCTTGCTTATGCATCCTTTCGTCACTTACAACTTGCACTTACTTCTTCCATTCACAAGGGGGGCTGTTGTCTCAAGCGTTAGGTAATTATTTAGAGGGGTTCAAGTGTGCGTTACAAGGAGGAGAGAGTATTCAAAATACTCCAAATTTGCGTTGTGTAATTTATGGAGGACCCTACAATGTTATACTTACTGGGTTTACAAAGGTAAACAAAATTTTACTAAGCTCCCTCTATCCTGAAGTTGAGTGGATTAGATACAAAGAAGGAAACATTCTGTGTCTTCTACAATAAAACCAATTATGGCAACAACATACTAGTGGACAAAGTGTCTCAGAAATGTTCAGCAAATGCCTGATTGAAGACACATAGTGCACAAATTCTGTAAAATGTTTTCTAAAATTACTGGGATTTGTTTTGAAAAAAAGTAAGAAAAAAATATTGAAAAACTACAATAATCTCAAAAAAAGTGTTTAAGATTTCCATTATGATTAAAAAAGTTAACAAACGGCATTTATATTAGGTTAATTTACAACTTAATTTATTATATTATAGAATAGTTATTTAGAAAATGGTTTTATTTGACAAATCATGTTAACTGCAAAAAATGTTTCTATTTAATACCATTAATGATATGTGTTTAGACTTGCAGTCAGAGACTGCCATCATTCTAAATGGGTACAAAAGACAATCTCTGTAATGCAAATGTGTGTTTTGAAGTTCAGGTGTTGCACATTGTGGGGTAAATACCATAATACCTGAAAAATGATGATCCCCCCCCCCCTTAAGTTTTATGTGGCGTCCTGGGATTTTTAGTAATATTTTTAAGTAATTCTTACTACTTATTTCCAATCTAATGGAAAATTTGTCCAAGTTGGTACATGTAGAACTGGTAACTCAATCTCAATCACATATTACAAAGACTCAAAATTCAGTTCATTCACACGTGTACACAATTACGATTATAGAAAACAAAACAATATCCAAAATAAAATTGGAAATTGACTTTTTGATGAGTGTTAAAAAACTTATTGCCCGAGATGTCACTATTTTCTTGTCCTGTAAATTCATCACCTTTGTTGTCACACTCTCTTTTATCTTCAGATGTACAACTTTTTCTTCCTTTTTGGTCTACCTTCTATACTGTGCCATCTCCAGACTTTTTAGCCCCTTCTCAAAATTTTCGGCGTTGAATTTGTATTCTTAGTCTTTCATCCGATGCCACCTATTAACATTTTCTTCTGGGGCACCTGAGTTTCTTCCTGTCCCACTCTTGTTTGCGGCCTCTTATTTTATAATTGGTTTTTAACAATCTTCAACAAAATATACTTCAAATTCACACTGTTTAGTGTTTGCATGAGTTTTGAGCCAAGAACTCGTACATCATAAAGCAGGATGATTTCCAAGATTTGGGAGTTTTTGCTATGAAAATATCTTTTTTCATTCTTGTCTGTTGATGTAGAATGTGTTCATTTCCCTCTCTTGAAAAATTGCAGTTACACACTTAGGTATCGTATCGACAAGTCATCGCGGTACATAACAAAATCTCGGCAACAATTTTACATTCTTGTATACATACGTATGTATGAAGTAATGTACCTAGAATAGGGTAAGTTATGTAATGCTTTGGAGAATTGATTTAGAGATTTCAACTGCAATACAAGTTTTGGTATCCTCAGACAATAAAAAGTGTGTAGGTGTGTATTTTTTTTTTACTTTCTAATTTATTTGTTAATTTTACTCCCTCCAAAACGTCTATCCATCTGTATACTTTACATGACATATGTAACAATTGCATAGCTCAAAATTCTACATTTTTATAAATTCTCAACTCCTTGCTCTTAACTTTGTGTGGATATTGCTAAATAGACTGAATAAAATGCCTTTTTCTTCTTCAAAAATTAAACAAAAGTTTTACTTTGCTCATGTTGTCAACATTGACATTATGGGTAAGTTATTGCTTTTGTAAGTACAATTGCATAAAATTTCTTGTGAAGTTTCTCGAAAAATCAGAAGTATTGAGGTTAAAATTAGCTTCAAAATGTGCTTTTTCAGAAATGCTCAAATGCATTTTCTTAAAAATGGCTCCTAATTTTCCAATGAAAATGTGCATTTAGGGCCAGATTTTACCCTTCTCCAATATTCTTATTAGTCATTACTTCTAGGTGCCAGGCAAATGAGAAGATGATGGGGGGAAAAACTAAAAAGGATAACACAGGCTGAAGAATAAGGAAAATAACTAGTATTAGAAAGTCTGTGCCATCTGAAGCACCATTTTTCTTGTTCACTCATTATTTTTCACTTTGCATTTCACATTATCAATGCAAGGTGATACAATGCCATTGATTTAGGATTCCTTACAGACTGGCTGAATCGCATGGCAAATTTGTGGTGAATACCATGAATACGTCTGCAAATATCATTATTATAGATAAACAGGTTATTTTTATCATCCTTGTGTATTGTTACATCAACATTAATTTCATTAAATGGAATGAAAAATAAAATAAATTATCTCTTAACCATCTAGGCTTAATCTGCGAATGTACCATGACCTCGCAAATTTTTTAAGTGAATGTTTAGGAAAAACCCAAGTCTTGTATTTCGGTTAAAATCCTCATTGGATGTTGTTCCAAGTACTGACCTCTTCTGTCTGAATTGGGTGGCCATTGGTGCCACATCTTATTGTTTTTGGAATCCAAAACATGGTGTCAGTAATGACCTTGCTTGAATTGTGTGAAACCCAAGTTTTGACAGCCCTTAGCCTACAATTTAAAGTTAAGGGGATGTACATCTTGGGGATAGTAAATCCTCAGTGTAGGTTGCTCCTAGTACTGGCCTCTTCTGTCTCTGAATGAGGTCGCCATTGGTGCCACATCTTATTGTTTTTGGAATACCAAAATATGGTGTTGGTAAAGACCTCGCTTCAATTGTGTGAAACCCAAGTTGTGACAGCCCTTAGCCTACAATTTAAAGTTAAGGGGATGTACATCTTGGGGATAGTAAATCCTCAGTGTAGGTTGCTCCTAGTACTGGCCTCTTCTGTCTCTGAATGAGGTCGCCATTGGTGCCACATCTTATTGTTTTTGGAATACCAAAATATGGTGTTGGTAAAGACCTCGCTTCAATTGTGTGAAACCCAAGTTGTGACAGCCCTTAGCCTACAATTTAAAGTTAAGGGGATGTACATCTTGGGGATAGTAAATCCTCAGTGTAGGTTGCTCCTAGTACTGGCCTCTTCTGTCTCTGAATGAGGTCGCCATTGGTGCCACATCTTATTGTTTTTGGAATACCAAAATATGGTGTTGGTAAAGACCTCGCTTCAATTGTGTGAAACCCAAGTTGTGACAGCCCTTAGCCTACAATTTAAAGTTAAGGGGATGTACATCTTGGGGATAGTAAATCCTCAGTGTAGGTTGCTCCTAGTACTGGCCTCTTCTGTCTCTGAATGAGGTCGCCATTGGTGCCACATCTTATTGTTTTTGGAATACCAAAATATGGTGTTGGTAAAGACCTCGCTTCAATTGTGTGAAACCCAAGTTGTGACAGCCCTTAGCCTACAATTTAAAGTTAAGGGGATGTACATCTTGGGGATAGTAAATCCTCAGTGTAGGTTGCTCCTAGTACTGGCCTCTTCTGTCTCTGAATGAGGTCGCCATTGGTGCCACCCACATCTTATTGTTTTTGGAATACAAAATATGGTGTTGGTAAAGACCTTGCTTCAATTGTGTGAAATCAAAGTTTTGATAGCTCTTAGCCTTTGATTTAAAATTAAAGTGATAATCTTGGGGATAGTAAATCTTCAGTGTAGGTTGCTCCTAGTACTGGCCCTGGCCCCATCTGTCCCTGTGTGAGGTCACTCTTCTTCTTTTTTTTTATTTTTTATTTTTTTAATTTATTTATTTATTTATTTATTTTTTTTTAACAAAGCACATGAAATCTGTAAGGATTTAGTGTGAATTGACTAGAAAACTATTTTTGACGGTCCTTAGTCTGTGCTTTCAAGTTACGATGATGTGCTGGGAGGAAATAAACCCTCGATAATAAATCTTTGATAAAATAACAGTGCACCATGATTGTCATATATAAACTGAGAGGGAGATTGAGGAAACTGAAAGTGATTTTTGCAAATATGAAGAAGAATTCACTTATTTACAAATTAATCCATCCAACATTTATATCTATCTATATGTATGTATATTGTATAACCCCCCTTTTTACACTTTTCAGGGGACTGAAGGAAAAAAGTGTAAAATGCAGGAAAGAAAAAAATAATACAATTGTCTAAGCGAGTACTTACATTATTTACCGCAAGTACTTGTTTACATAATTATTATTCATTAACACCCATGTTACACTTCTAATTACACTTAAACTATTTTTAAAAAATCTAAAATTGACTTTTGTTTCCTTTTTTTCTTTAATCTTATTTCTTCAATTTGCCTCTCCATACTAAGCTTTGAATGAGAGCTCACCGCCTGATTGCCTCTCAATGTATTTCCTCAATACCTTGATATCATCAATTGCTTCTTCCATTGTGGAACAGCAGGTTCTAGATCTGTCTTCACCAACTTCTTGTTCCAGGTGGTTAGAAACTGTCTTCTCTACAGTAGGTAATACTGAAGTCATAATTTCAGAATCCACATTAACGTAATCTTCAAATGAAGATTCTTCCATTTCTGAGTAGTCAGGTTCAGTCAAATGTTCCTGTTTGCATTTCTCCCCTTCCGCAAACTTCACTCCAGTCTTATGAAAGCAATTGGAAATTGTATTGGGGGTTACACTTAACCATGCTTTGGCCATAAAATGCATGGCATCAAGTACTGTTATGGTCATTAGCTTTGAGTCCATACCATTATCATTCATAAACAGAGCTTTTTCAACTAACATTTTCTGATACTTCCATTTAAAAGAATGGATAATGCCCAGATCGAGTGGTTGTACAATACTAGTATAATTCGGAGGAAAGAACACTAATTTTATGTTCCTGAGCTGCAGATCTGTAGGGTGTGCAGGACTTCTGTCTAGTAGTAATATCTTCCTATTTTTTGCTACCATTTTTGCATCCAGAGCATGCATGGTAGAGGAGAAGATGCTGTTGGTCATCCATGCACTACTGTTTGCCTCATATGTAGTTGGTAAATTTTTGATGTTTTTAAAACACTTTGGATTTTTAAATTTACCAATGGTGGTAATTTTTCTGAGCCATCAGCGTTACCCTCTGTTGAGCTTTCCATCATGGCACTTTTCACCTTTGAAACACAATGTTTTGCTTGGCAGAATGTTATAAAAAAGTCCTGTTTCATCAAGAAGTAATTCGTAGTCCTGGATAATTGAGGCCAGTTCAAGTTTCCACTTAGTGATTGTTTCCCCAACACCCCTTCGACTTTCCCCGCACACTTGGGTGTAAACAATATTGTGGCAGGTCTTGAAGCAGTTGATCCATCCATTTGATGATGAGAATTCAGTAATTCCTAACTTCACTGCAAACTGGAGGACTTTCCCTCGCAAAAATTGCCATCAAGCGGAATACCCAATGCTCTTGTGGCAGTAAACCACTCCACCACGAGTTTGTCCAACTCATTGTAAGCTGATGACCTTACATATTTTCTTTTTGTTGACATAGCACCACACTGTTTTGAATTAAATTCAATGGTGGTTCTGTTTTTAATTAGTGTTCAATGTGGAAACCGAGAGTTGAAACTCCTTCTCTAACTGAACATGTGTTCACACATGCACATCAACACGACGCAAAATCTCTACCTTCTCTTTCAATGAAATGCATTTCCTTTCCTTCTCCATATTATCGCCTCCTCTAGCTTCAAAAACCATGCATCTTCAACAACCACCTCGCACGCACAGAAACAAACCAAACACCGCAAGCTGACAACGAGACAAGACTCAGACGATATCACTGACTAAGTCTACAAAGCATTTGATATACTAACAGGAAATGGCTGACACCACCTGAAAACGCAGGTTACATGCAATGACTTTTGCCGAAATGGATTCAAAAATCAGTTTTGACCAGAAAGAAAAATTGAAGGGGGGGGGGGAAGGCGATGTAAAAGCCTGGAAGCACTTTCATATTGAATTGTAAATTGTGGGAAGAAAATGCATTGTGAATATAGGCTTTTTGATGGGACCAACGAATAATAACGCAAAAGGCAGGAAAATGTAAAAACGGTTGTGTGTGCATGTGTGCGTGTTTTATAGAATATATTATAAATATGTGTGTATAAAGGTATCTCTTGCCAATCATTTTGCTGGGTCTTTTTATTGACAGTTTCAATGTTACTGTTGTTAAACAATTAAATTTTATGTGAATTTGCTTTTTGTGCGTGTTTTCTGGTTGTAATTAGTCCTGTATAAATCTTGCTGAATTTTGCTCTCTCTAGATGCAGGTAACAATATCATCATCATAATTTTCTAACATTAATTTTTATTTGAATTAGATATACATTGCTGTTTAAATCATCTTATTTTCTGTGTTTTGTGAAAAAACAGAAAAATTGGTTCCCATGAAAGCTGCATCCTCATTTAATTATAAATGTTATATATTGTGTAAAACTGCTTTAATAATTCTGATTTTACCCTTTTCAAGGTGCCCCAACCTTCTGGAAGTTACAAGACTGTGAATATCATTACCCAAGAAGATTTTGAGAAAATGGCTCCACGAGCGCCAAGAAAACATAATCCTGATGCACCCCCACCTCCACCACCTCCATCCTTAACCCAGTCTTTTGCATCAGAAGATGAAGAAATAACAGCCCCAGATGTTGTTCTTCCTGTCACAGTAAGTTACTCTTGCAAAATGGAATTCAGAAATTACAAGACCTACAGTCTATGGTTAAGTCAGCTGTCTCAGTCCTTTATTACTTTTTCATAAACTTATGTATTTACAGAGTAATACATAGACAATAAGAGTTACATAATGCTTCAGAAAATAGATTTCGAGATATTAACAGAAATGTGCTGTGTGGAGTTCCCTGATGTTGGTAAAGTTGTTGTTTTCCTCCAAAACATCCATCTTTAACCCTTTGGTCCTCGGATCCATTTCAACCCAAATAAAATTTTAATTTCTTGTGCAGCCTACGAAAATGGTGCGATTGTTCTGATATTCCATGACTATTATTTTTTACTGTTTTCTACCCATATATAAAATATCATTAATTTATTTTCAATACAAATACATTTCAAAGGAATTAAATTTTTTTTTTACACATAAGTTCTTCGGGTCCATTTGGACCCATGACATTCTCATGTTGAACTCTCGTTAGAAATTTTATATAATAACTTGGTAAATGCATAGAAATCAACTACGGAAGGATTATATTGTCATTATAGACTTTATTTTTTTTTTATAAGGTGTACAGTGACAATATTTCATCGAATAATACTATCAAACTACAAAAACACTATCGAAGTTCTACGAACAGCTGGGAGCAATCTCAGCTCTAAACTATGGAAAGACGGTTCTTTCTAAAACTTGAACATAGTATTCTGATGTATTTCTTCCTATTCCGATATTGTGCAATCTTCAATTGTATGTAATAATCAATGAATAATTAGGCGTTTTCCGAGGCAATTGTCCATTTCGGCAGCACATGCCAAAGACTTGGCAAATACGGAGGAAAATTTTCAATGAAACACGTTGTATGTGGAATGCACAACCTCTGGCAAACATGAAGGGCAACCTAGAGAACAAAATCTGGGAATATAAGTTTTGTTACAATTATCCTCACTTCTGAAGGATAACAATATAACTCCTGACAATTTCTTTACATCATACCAGTTGGGTCAGGAGCTTCTCAAACGGGACATCACTCTCGGAGGAACTATGCTCAAAAACAAATCTTCTATACCACGAAACTTCTCCAGACAAAGGGCACAACAAGCTAATATTTTACTTTTACTTTCGCTTTTGTGAGTTACCCCACATTAGTATTGTATGTGCCACGAATGAACAAGTGTGTTGCCCTTCAAAACACCCTTTACGATGATGCAAGAATCTGCGAATCTGGAGAAAAGAAACCAGAAATAATAACAACCAATAATTCTACAAAGCTGTTGATACGATTAGTTCTTATTCATAGAAAAAAATACACTTTTGTGGCCTATTATGGTTCTCTCTGATAAAATTGATAAAACATTTTACATCAATTCAAACGTTTTTTTCACAAAAGCAAATTCGGTTTGTTAATAAAAGTGTAATAAAAATATAACACTTTTTATAGAAAACTTGTGGATTCTTTGTAAACCTGTTATTGAATGCAGAACATACCTCTCACAAACTTCATCATCAAGAGAAGTCGAAAACTAGAAATCCAATGCAAAATTCAGTCTTAAAACTAAGTTTTTTGAGATTCTATTCGAAAAGGGGGAAAATAGTGTGTGTTGCAAAACGGATAACAAAATTACTTTCCGTTGCTCTAAATAAAAAATTTTTACAGGTAAAAATTATGTCAATCACGTTTGTACTACATGTATGTAAAACAATTTTTCTATAAGTGTAGTTTGCTATCACCCATGTTCATAGACCATTATTTTACATTATTGCACAACCTTATAAATAAAATAAATGTGTATAATTAACATTTCGGTGTATAACTGTGACTTCCTATTAAGAATACTAAATATGATCATATGAAAGGTAAATAATCTGCAAGAGAAATTATATGGGTCCATTTGGACCCAAGGATCTTGAGAAGGAGTAAATTTGAGGACTGCAGCCGGGTTAACAACACAACCATTCATAGGACTTTTTTTCAAAGTAAATATTCCTTGATTGATTTGGCCGACCCATAGCCCTGCCAATTTCAAATTAATTCTTTCATTATTGAGAGCACTGTTTATAAAGCCCTTCAGACATTTTCAAATTGGTCTGTAATTGTCTGTGAAAAAAAAATCATATTAATCATGCTGGAATGTAGCATGCCATTAAGTAGTAAGTTGCATTGCCATGTTCATAAATTTGGCATACTTTCCACCAATAGTGCTATTGTATTTTGCAAGTTGTACTAGAATTGTGCAAGTCACTACTTTGGCAAGATCATCATTGGTACCTTGGAACCAACATACTGTGTACTTTTTCTTCTTGCATCTGATGAATTGGGGAAAGCAAATGGTTCATCCAATGTTCAATAATTCACAAGTCCCTTACTTCTACTCTGGCTGGAAAGGACACACTACAATGCTACTTTCCATTACTGTTACTCCACCATACATGTTTCAAGTTTTGAGTTTAATCTGTGGACTCCACAGGATTGTTGAAGAAGACAGAGCTTTGGGTTCTAATGTAGACCAGTTGATTTTGAATATTAAAAACATTTTCTTGAATCTCCTTCCTCTACACTGTACATTCAGAGACGCAGTGCAAAAGTCAGCTATTTCTTCAATATCAATATTAACCAGATGGGAACATGTATGTCATGCAGATTGTCTTGACAATATCCACAATGAATTGAAAGATCTGCCAGAAAAGAAGACTGCTTCAATTAATGAAGGGAAGAAGCTTTTGAGTTGTGCCAAACTATGTAGTAATCTGGCATTTATTCTTGCACATTGTGGAAAGTTACTTTCTGTTATACCAAATTTGGAATAATGGTGTGAAACTCTAAGTCAACCGTAAAGTCCTAGTCTTTCAGGAAGGGCATGAGAAAAAGTTTTAGCTGTTGCACTAAAATACAAAAATGTAAGTGCAAATGAAAATTGGGAAAAACTGGAAACATTTACAGTGTTCTGAGCAGGCTAGTTGATATATGGGTATTGATAGCATGGAGTTAATACGGATAAGTCTGCAGATTCTACAGCTTGCATTATTATTGCTCCCATTTCTTCAGTTGTTATTGTTTGTTTTTCACTGTCAAGATTGATGCAATGCGTCTCCAAGCCCTTTGGGGGGACGTTGAGTGGTTTGCGCTTAGGAGTAATCCTCCATTAACACAGTCATTTTATATGTCATGTCTCATCGCAGTCGGTTGTCAAGAGAACCGCCAGGTAGCATCTCTACGTACGTGCCTCCTATCTCATGCTCCTGCGTCACTACCCAGCAGCCAGAATGAGAATGAGGAAGGAATATAGGTATAGGATAGGGGTAGGTAGGGATTAGGACACTTCACGGGTTGGACTAGCCTAGCAGCCAAACTCGTTTTGTTGAAACAAATTTCACATGAGATTGTCTGACAATCAAACACAGACCTCCTTGGTGAAAGGCAAGCGTCTGCACTCTGAACCATGAGTGAGTTATTAAATTTAACTTCAAAAGATACATTAGTGAAAAAAACTGTTATTTTTGGCATTAAATATAGCTTCTCTCTCTCTCCATCACTATCTCCCTCTTTCTCTGTCCCCCTTTCTCCCCCTCTCCCCCCTTTCTCCCCCTTTCTCCCCCTCTCTCCCCCCTCTCCCCCTCTCTCCCCCTTTCTCTCCCTCTCCCCCCTTTCTCCCCCTCTCTCCCCCTTTCTCTTCCTCTCCCCCCTTTCTCCCCTCTCAACCCTTTCTCTCCCTCTCTCTCCTTCTCCCTTCTCTCCCCCCTCTGTCCCCTTTCTCCCCCTTTCTCCCCCTCTCTCCCCCTCTCACTCTCTCCCCCTCTCCCCCCTTCTCCCCCTCCCTCCCCCTTCCCCCTCTCCCCCCTTTCTCCCCCCTCCCTCCCCCTTCCCCCTCTCCCCCCTTTCTCCCCCTCCCTCCCCCTTCCCCTCTCCCCCTTTCTCCCCCTCCTTCCCCCTTCACCCCTCTCCCCCTTTCTTCCCCTCCCTCCCCCCTTCCCCTCTCCCCCTTTCTCCCCCTCCTTCCCCCTTCACCCTCTCCCCCTTTCTCCCCTCCCTCCCCCTTCCCCTCTCCCCCCTTTCTCCCCTCCCTCCCCCTTCCCCCTCTCCCCCTCCCTCCCCCTTCCCCTCTCCCCCATTTCTCCCCCTTTCTCCCCCTCTCTCCCCCCTCTCCCCTTTCTCCCCCTCTCACCCGTTCTCCCCTCTCCCCTTTCTCCCCCTCTCTCCCCTTTCTCTCCCTTTCTCCCCCTCTCCCCTTTCTCCCCCTCTCTCCCTTTTCTCCCCCTCTCTCCCTTTCTCCCCCTCTCTCCCTTTCTCCCCCTCTCCCCTCTCTCCCCCTTTCTCCCCCTCTCTCCCCCTTTCTCTCCCCCTTTCTCCCCCTCTCTCCCCCTTTCTCCCACAATATTGATCAAGTAGACTTAATAACTAACTTTACTTCTTTTAGTTTCATGAAAATAATGTTGAGAACTGCATAATATGTGCAGTTTTCATTTTAAATAATTATTAACATTTAATAAATGTTTGATGTAATTGTTATTGAAATATTGTCATATTAAACATTGTTATGAAAGAGCTGGCTCAATAGTTTGTGCAAGAAACACTGGTTAACAATACAACACAGCCTTTCCATTTATCTAATTTTTTAATGATAGAATATTTTCATAATTCCTGTCAAAAAGTAGTTGAGAGAGCTAGATTAGTAGGTGTTAATAAAAGAAAGTAAGGAAATTATTTATTATAAAACAAGATTTTGTGTTAGAAGCAAGCCAACTTCACAAACCAATGGTACAGTTTTTCTCCACTTGTGAGCATTACCTTGCCTGAGAACAATGTTCAAACATGATGTGAAGTTTCTTTGTCAGACATGTGAATCGCTACCTCAGTATTTTTGCATAGTTCAATACTAGTTGGCTCATGTTCACACCATTACCTGTATTTCCTGCTCTTTTTGTTATAAAGTGAAAGATAATTAAATATTCTTTAAATATCCCGTCACTCTTCTTGGTATCTTGTATAGTGTTCGAGTTGAAATGCATTTTTTCAAATGTGAGGTAAAAGGTTTTTTGGAGTTTCAAGGGATATTTTTAACATTTTCAATTTTGAAGTGAGACTTCAAAACAGAACAAAGGCCAGTTATTTGACCAGGTATTCTCCAGGTCAGAGTGATGGAAGGATAGTGATGAAGAGTGGACACAGCAATGCAGACAAAGGACTGAAAGCAAAAGTGTTGTTGCAATTCTTTTATTTTTCTCTGTTCCTGGAACCCAAGGGTTATATTTTAAACTGATCATTCTGCAATCACTTCGAGCTTGTATAATATATTAAATGTTTGTGCAGGCTCCGGTAGCTGTGGAGGTAGTTCCCAGTACATCTGATGACCAAACAGAATCAAACCGTGCACGTCATGTACCTCATCCTCGAGCACCTAGATTCTTTGCTGTGGTGAAAAATGAACCATCTTTGGATGTGCGTACACCACGTAAACAGAAAACACGACATAGTAGTAATCCTCCTGTGGAGCATCATGTGGGATGGATAATGGATGTACGAGAACACAGGCCAAGGACTAGCTCAATGAGGTAAGAGAAAAGGACTTAATAATTTACCTATTTATTCTGTACAATGCCCATGGGATTTCCCTATTAATGGGCTGTTTTGTAAGCATGAAATATTAAAGCTGATTAGCAAGTGTAAATTGTGCCCTCTCCATATTTTTGTACGTTGCTTGGGAAATCTGTAGAATACATTTCTATAACAGATTCGTTAGTACAATGGTCACTGAATTAGTGTGCGTTGAAGGGTGGATATTTAGATTTTAATAGGGTACCATTTAAATGTCAATGTGTCGTTATGGACTTTCACATATTGTAGTTTACTGAAACTATTTCAGTTCAAGTGGTTGAGTTTTAAGGGTGAAGAAAATTCTTTATAAGAGAATTAATGTTCCATATTGTAGATAACAAAAAACCACAAGGTTAAGTGATGTACTAAATTCAAGAAATGCTTGTGTAATATCTCGCTTGTGTATTTACTTTACTAAACAACACTGGTGTTATTCTTTACTGCCAATCATGAAAAGGAAAGGGCAAAAGAAATATTGACAATTTAAAGATGGATAGATATTGTATGATCTCCTGAGGTAAATGGACTCAGCTGTGAAAACACTGCAGATCGTACGTTATTCATAACCCTTCAACCAAATTTGTCTATTTTAGGTATGTGTACTGTGCATTTAAATTATCACTCTGCACTTGAAAAACAAGAAAACATGCCCTTTTGTAGCAAAATTTTGGCTTTCCTTTCTAAAAATTACTGTAATTTTTTTGAGATCGCATGTAATTTTTGTATGTTTCTTAAATGAGCTTTAATTTAATGTGAGGACTGGGTTGTAAATTTGCGTTCGAACATTATGAATTTGAGAGTTAGGATGTTAACAATTTAAAGCTCAGTTTTTATTGTCAATCATTTGTCAAAAAGTTTCTTTTTCCAATACATATTTTAGAAAAGGTATCGAAAGGCAACCCCCCCCCCCCCCCGCCCCCAAATCTGTGATTAAATTGTGATAGAAATGCACTTTTTGCAGATCCTCTGAAAACATTCTTTTTTTCAAAATGTTGAGTCTGTGACCAGCACTTGTGCTAAAGTGACTCCAGAATTTTTCTTTAGCTGTTGTGTAAGGATGTAGAACAAATAGTGGAATTGTGTAGTACGAGTGCTCTTTTCATTAAAACATTTGAATTTTCAAAAGCGGAAGGCTTTCTTTAACACTAGAATGCCCGGCTTTCTTATACTCCCTAGAACGCCCAGCAGAGTTGTTTCAACTCCGAGCCTTAAATTATACTTCTTTGCAAAGAAGATATTGCAAAACTATTTATCTACATTAGTATAACAATATTAAAGATAATTTTTTAGTATGTAATGGTATTATTACGCCACAACTAAATATATTTTAAACAATTATTGCCAATTTTGTTTTGCAGAATGGAAGTTAAAGACACATGTTGGTCGGAATGGGAAAGTAAACGAACAAAATAATATATTGAAAAGTGAACTTTTATCTATCAATAATATTTTTGCAACAATAAAAAAATTGTTATAAACTTTCAATTTTCTGTAATACGAGTTTCACATGTGTCAGAAGAATAGATTTCCTTTACATTGCATTTCCCATACTGTTTTTCATAATCAACTTAATTAATATTAATTATTTTATTTAAATAATATTTACTATAAACAAACATATAAGTTACAAATTTGTGTTTGCTTCACACCGATAGAAACTTGATGTCCGTTTCATGACTGAGTTTTCAAAGAAATTTAATCACTAGTTCTAAATGGCATTTCTTTCTTGTTCAGGTTGTATTTACTTTCTGACTAGACTATGCTTACTGTACAAAATTCATTCAGTTGTATGATTCAAACTTTTAATGCCTTGTACAGGCCACAGTTTTCAATCACATTTGGGAGAAAATTATCCAGACGTTTGATCAACACCAGCCGTGTATTCAGATGCGTAGTTTGCGGCTACTTTCTTCAAGTCTCCTCTCTGTTTTCAATAATTCCCCAATATTTCTAATGAATGAAAAACAAATTGACACAGGCCTTTTCAGTGATCATTCCCCACAAGTCACAATTGTTTGGTTTTCATTCATCTTCTCAAACCTCTTTTTTAATTCAAAAATTAGGGTTTTTCAAAGGCTGGCTGAAATATTAGTAGAAAATATTGTTGCACTATTATAAGATTTAACAATAGTTATAAGTAACATAAGAGAGGCTGTTTCATCCCTGCTTGTTTGGATAAGTAAAATCATCTGATTTTAAATAATCGGTGAAATTTCATTTTAAATATATCCTTATTATTTCATCAATCACACAATTAGTCATTATTTAATTCTGATGATAAGAAAACTTAATTATTTATTGAGAGACAACTTTGAAAATATTTTTTTATTCTCTGAATTAAATGGTAAACCCCAATCATTGATTGCCATGGTCAACACCATTTGACTTTCCTTCTCTTTTCTTTCCCCCATTTGAAACCTATGTAAAGCTATTTCTAATTTAAAGAAAAAAAAGATTTTGTGACTTCTCCCAATATTATTTGAAATCTGTAATGGAAGTCGAGCAAAAAAATTTTTTCCCTTCTTCTCTCCTTTTTTCCTTCTTTTGTTTTCTTTTCTTTGGAATGAGAATGAAATGTAATATTTTGGCTTTTTTAATTTTATTTTTAGTAGCAGTGCTGGAACCAGCCCTAATGAAGGCCATTTAGCAAGCAGCTATGGAAGTACACCACAGTCGCTGCCAACATTTCAACATCCTTCACATTCCCTTCTCAAAGAAAACAACTTCACTCAAGAAGTGTATCACAAATACCATTCTCGGTGCCTGAAAGGTATGTTTCAGATTTTTGTGAAGAGGATCTGTTTTAATAATCTGTGACTAATCAAGGAAAAATCTTTCAGAACGCAAAAGGCTAGGAATTGGCCAATCTCAAGAAATGAACACGCTGTTCAGATTCTGGTCTTTCTTCTTGAGGGAAAATTTCAACAAAAAGATGTACGAAGAATTTAAGACGCTAGCATTGGAAGATGCCCATGAAGGTTATAGGTAAATAAATTATCTATTTATGTAATATTTATGATTAATGTAAAGTAGAACTTATTGTTTTCTCCTTGTACTGTTTAAACAAGTTCAGTTTTTGTTGTTTTGTGTAACTAGTTTCACCTTGATATATGAAGTGCTGAATGGTCATTTATTTTTAATCTGGACCCAAAATAAGCTTTTCTTTTCATCACTCCTCCAAATTGCATAGTCCTTCATTGCTCTCACTAAACATACAACAGATAAAAAAGACACCATAGAAATCCTTTTTACACATTTTGAGGGTCAGAGAAAAGATGATGGGAATTACTTTTTGCTTATATAGTAAAGTCTATCTAAACAGGAACCTGTAAAAGCCGGAAACATGCCAATCTATAGTAGTGACATTATAATGTAGGAAAACATGTTCTTTCCTTTTGAATCCTTTATATGATTAATGAACACACAAACTTCTTTTAAACTGCAAAAAACTAACATGTTACTGTAATCAGTAGAGGTGAAGTTTGTGCATTTGTTTTGTCAGCTATGTTGGCAAATTCGTAAATACATTACTAAAAATAGGCACGCAAAAAGATATTTATTTAATAAATAAAAGTCATTGTTGGATCATGTTTAAAATGCTGCCATACTGATAAAACTTTGTCAACTTATGTCTTCAACTTGTTTGAAGGATATTGGCATAGTACAATTATTGCAACTCCACTAGATGGCACTGCAGTTTGAGCTGCGCTTCATTTAGATACAGTTCCCAATCTACTTGAGTTTCATTTTTGCTGGGCATTGCTGTGTGGGGTGAGGTCGAGGAGGACAGGAGGAGCGGGCGGCACGAGAGAGAGAGACAGAGAGAGACGATGACGTCAAAGGGTTCTGCTAGATATATTAGAAAGCACAGAGAGTAATAATTTATTTATTTATTAATCAAATTGACAACGGGCATTATGCCCTATACATTAATACAAAATACCATTCACTCAACAACAATATCTGACATTATTATAATTATGATGTTTAGTAACTATAACTTAAAAAAATAAAAAATGTAATTCATGTAATTATGTTTGTCAACAATTTGACAGTATAACAATTATAATTTCTATTTGAACTTTAATATAACTCATCTTGCTTTAATTTTGAAATTACTAAAAATTATAATTAAAATCATTTTCAATTATGAGTGAATTCGCCATTCTGGCAAGACGAGGTATAGTTGAGTTGTACATTGAATTAGATTTACAATTGTATTCTTTCAATAAAGGTACGTGTCTAACATTGAATAAGTTTCGACAGTATAACAATTATCATTTCTATTTGAACTCTAATATAACTCATCTTGCTTTAATTTTGAAATTGCTAAAATTGGAATTAAAATCATTTTCAATTATGTATGAATTCGCCACTCTGGCAAGACGTGGTATAGTGGAGTTGTACATTGAATTAGATCTACTGTTGAATTCTTTCAATAAAGGTGCGTGTCTGACATTGAATAGGTTTTCATAGGGGATAAACAATTCGTGAATTGATGGACAATTTATCGAACTTTTTGAACAACTTATCGAAAAGTTTGTACATAAATATCACATCATGTAGACTGCATGTCAAAGTGGGGATTTTTAACATTCCGATTATAACAATAATGTTATTTTAATGATTAAAAATAGAAGTATGAAGGCTAAAACAATATATACAAGTAAAAAGTGTTTTTATGTTAAAGAAACCATTCAAGAATACAACATTGATTTGACTCGCATTTCATAAAAATATATGAAGGCTGATTTTTTAACAAAGGCAATGGAGCGTGATAAATTGTTGAAATGATTGGAAAGTAGTTTAGTCAAAGTGTAAATATCATTTAACCCACTAACTCCCAACTTGTTTTTTTTATTTTATATTTCAATTACATTGATTTCATATACAGTAAAACCTGGCTATAAGAGATCCCATTATAAGAGAATCCCGCTTATAGGAGACAAAATTCACGGTCCGGAGGTCAGTTGTATATAAACAATGCTTTTATTTCCCTCTTTTAAGAGACCCCGTTATAAGAGATTCCCGCGTACAGTGAACAAGATTTTATTCCCTGCCTTGCGTTTCTTCTCGCTTGTTAGGGACAAAGCGTGGAATTTTCCTCCAGATGACTCAGGAATTTCCTCAGCGTGGTAAGGGTTGGGACACGTGCTTAAAATAGGCTGGAGCAGGGGTTCGCAACACCGGTGGAGGGGGGGAGGTGTGCGAAGTTCTCGTGAAGAAAGCTCATACGGTAAGCTTCGTGTCTTTTGGCAACAAGAAAGATGCATATAGTGCGACTTTTGTAACCGTGTCGCTAGAAGTTATCAGCTGTTTACGGTTTCATCCAATCGGAAGCTTCTGTGTCGCTAGTCGAAAGTCACGATGATGACTTTCAAGCTCCCGATTGGATGAATCCGTCAGCAGCTGATACTTGCCAGAGGTAGAGTTGAATAAATCACATTTTGCTTTTAGTGTTTTGACCAGTGTTTCCAATTGTTACTTTCTCGTATACGTAATATAGATAAAGTTATGTAATGCTGCAGAGAATCGACTTCGAGATTTTTAAAAGAATGCATGTTTTGGGGTCCTCTGATACCGAAAACGGTTTGTTTTTTTCTTTCAAAACTTCCCTTCGTCCATCTGTGAATAACACTAGCACCAAAACTATTTGTACATTTTTTTCCAAAATGAATATTCCTGATCAATCTGATTCTGCTTGGAACTCTGCGGTTTTGAAAAACAAATTTTTGTGGGTACTGTACATGAAGCCCATGGGGCATTTTCAAAATTTTCCCAGAAATAGCTCCAATTTTTTTCTTTAAATTTCTTGTAATAGAGTGAAATTTACTTATAGTGGTGACATTGTTAGGATTTTCACTGTTAACTCTAAATTTTCGAAAATTGAAAAAGTATGCAGTTTTTTCAGTGTTTTTCTATAGCTACAATATTAAAGATAGAAATTTTTTCTTAGAATAAAATTTTTTCTCTATAATTAGCTCTTTCATTAATGTTGTGTACTAAAAAAAAATTTTCACATAATATCGAGTGAAGTAATAAATATTTACAAAACCAAGATTTTCCCAAAAACAGCTCCAAATTTTTTCTTTAAACTTCTGATATGATGTTATAAAGATACTTTATAAGACTCTTAACATCATTTTGCACTATTCATTTGTTTTTCAAAAATTACACAAATGTAACTTTTTTATAACTCTCATGTCAATATTTACATTAGAGGCGGTTTGTTCACATAATGTTTGTTCACATATGAGCACATGTGCTTTAAGTGTCATTAAGTTCACTCAATAGATCTGGTTAAATGGGCTCTGGAATCAACTAATTTATGTTTTCTCAAGTTTAAAATAAGTGTACAAATCATACTAATCCACTAAAAATATGGTAACACCTCATTAAACAAGTCAAAAACACATTTCCCACTTATAAGAGACAAAATTCCATTCCCCCAGGTGTCTCTTATAAAGGGGTTTTACTGTATTATTGAAGTTAGTGTGATACCGGAAATTAAAACAAAACTTAATATTTTTACTTGTAGTTTTTTATTTATATGCCAGTCTATAAATAGACAGCTGGGTGAATTACGATTCTAACAGAAAATATGAAACACGCAATATACTTAACTAAAAACTTTTTTTAATATTATATTTATTTGTTCTATAAAAAAAATGTATGCAAATAATGTTTGAATTAGTGTATTAGCAATTTTAAAATAATAAATTTATTTTACAATGTATGGTAAGGTTGGAAACACTCTACAAAGCGTTACATTGCATTTCAGGCAGAAAGATAGTGGCCTTCCTTTTTGTCCATCATACTGACAGTGTCTTTGAGATACTTGCTTTCCTAAATAGTGGTCTTTCCCATCATACTGCATATCTAATGAAATGTTTCGATGTGACAAGCTTGGGCGGCTCACTGTCCGTCATGTAGCAAACATCTTCAGATATTGCACAGTAATATTTCTGTGAAATTCCAGAAGATCCAAAGACTTTTCCATGAACAGTTCTGTTTAGGATCCAAGCATTCACCACTGTCATATTCATCATTCGTGTGAAAAGGGGCCAATACCACTTTTTCCCTCTAATTCAAATATTATATTTTCCCACAAGCCAGTCGTGATGATCCATGCCTCCCATGTGAGCATTGTAATTTTTTATTACCCGGGTTTGGCCTATATTTATTCTCGTTTCGGAGGCTTTACTCCTCTGATTTGTAGGAGAGATTGGTTCTAAAGTATCAAAATTTGTCCCTATTGAAACAGACTTATTGTCATGTCACAGATCATGGGCACATGACAATAAATCTGTTTCAGTAGGCCAATACTTCGCCAATTTCATCAAAAGTATAATCGTACAAACCTCTTGGCAATTTTTGAATTTCTTTTCCTGTCTAAAGTGGGCAGCTTGGAAGTCTGTTTTCTCTTGTTGTGCCTATAGCTCTCATTCCAATTTCTTTCAAATGTACTAAGAGATCTCTGCTGGTAAAAATGTCAAAATACACAGCATGTTTTGAATGATCAGAAATGCAGTCCAACATTTTCAAGACCACCTGTGTTCCAAGACACAAATTTTTTCTCCAGTCGCTTTCAGCTTTGCCAATAGATTCCCGTTCTTTTCCACAATATAGATCAAAATTGTAGCAATAACCACTGGAACCACACGACTTGTAACCAAATCGAATGGGTTTTCCCTTTATAAATTGTTCAAGCCTGTTGTGACCATAGTACTTAACAATCGTCTTGTCAATTGACAAATTCTCTTTGAAACACCCAAATTGCTGAAATGATGAATTTAGTGTCATAATTAGAACTCTGACTTTGAAACCTTTGTCTATCATAATTTCTTGTGCGCTGTTATTGTCACAAAAATGTAGATATCGTTTATTTTCTGAAAATGATTTCTTGACATAGCGTTCTTCACAATATCAATTCTTAAATCGTCTTCTTGTGACCAATACGTTCTCTCTGAGGGTAAAAGATGGTACCTGGCAAGCAGCAAAATTCCTAGAAACAGTTTTAGTTCATCTACATCTAAGGAAAATTCAGGACAATTTTTTGAAGTTGTCACATAATAAACTGATTGTTTCACAATATTTGCAAACATATTTTCATAGTTAATTATCATTTCCGTGAGTTGGAATGGAGTCAAGTCTTTCAGTGCTTTTTTCAGTTCTTCTTCAGTAATATTGGGATATGAGCGTTGTGTGTCACACAGCATTGAGTATGTAGGGTGTGCCTTGTCGTATGATGCTTCGTTATTACATAATTTCCTCTTTTTGGCATTTTGCTTGCATGTTCAGCTCTGAGATAACACACTGAAAAATGTAAAAGATGAAATTATAGTAAGTCAAGAAGTTCAATTGGTATTGGTACTATTATCTAAGGTTACCAAATGTACTACATACGACTCTTCATTTCTGCGAGAAGAATAATGTATTTCTAGAGGTCCAGGAACATCATTTGTCATAGCGGAACCCGTAAGATCGTCAGGTGATACTTCATTGTCGGTCAGTACATTTGTGGTATCTGGAGGTAGGACTACAACGTCCACCGTGTCACATTCCTCGTCTAGTTCGTCAAAATCTTAATCTAGAATATCAACTATTTCATTTAGTGTTAGACCCTTCCTTATGACATTTGACATAATTGCCTGAAATATCACGACATGTATGAAAATTACTTCCATTACGTGTCACTTTTCTCAAGAAATAAGAATTAAAACTTAAACTTACCAATGAAATATTCAAATTTCTTGCAACAATAAATATCAAATATTCGTATAGAACAGTATGTGCACGCACCAACTCACAATAACACACTGAAATGGTTGTGTGGGTAACGAGCTCTTGCCTACGTTAAGTCATCGACGGCAGCTTATCGGACACCTTCTCAAGTTACTGTCCTCAAAGCGCTGGGTGCCCAGCGGTCTATATATAGATCAGATTTTGCAATGTTGTATCTTCGGGTAGGGCTTGCCATAAATATTGCATTGTTGCGTAGAATGTAAGCAGAATAACTAGAGAAGATAACAATTAGTCAAGTATACTCAAAATATGGAACTCATTCTTGAAGTACAGTTCAAACGAAGACTCTGCATAGTTATATGACAAATAGTTTAGAATTGTTCGTAGGATTTTTAAATATAAGTGTAAAACAAATATATATAATTTTCATAAATAGATTTAGATATTTTATAAATAGACCACTGGACATTAATGGGTTAAAATTCATGGGGACATTTGTTGTACTGTTGTTTGATGGGCATTATTTATATAAATTTCACTTGGCCAGTTGTATGTTCAGTGCTCAAGAGTTGGACTGCCAACATATTTATTTGTTTTTGCTGAAGATGAAAAAACAAAAAATATTTTCCTTTAAAGCACTTGAATAATAGTCAAAATAGAATAAATATTATATATACTTCTCCTTTATACATCATTCAATTTCAGAAAATGTTTTCATTATCAACAAGGAAATAAATATCATTCTTTGTATCATTCGTAATTAAACAAGATAACTCTTTCAAATATCAAATTAATATTTCCTCAATTATTTCTTCTGTGGCAGCAATGCGCTAGATACCAGCTAGTTCTGTTTAAAATGAGGTGCAAAGTATGACCTCCCCCCATGTAGTCCTGATAAGCTAAACTACTAAAATTTTATTCTAAAAGTGATATTTACAAGAGCATTTACATAAAAACTTAATGTTGCTTTAAAATCTTGATTGCATGAAACTACTAGAGATTTCTTTTTTCAAACTATCATGTATCAGAAATAATATTTTTCACTGCTGAAAATTATTCACAGTGGCACTCTAAATTTTAACAATGCATTTGTTACACTTGAATTGTTGTCTCTATGAAGTGCTGATGTGAATTAAACTGTTCTTTTTAGAATTCTCTCTAGCATAATTGTTTTTGTTCTTTAAATATATGCATTAACAAAATATTATGTAGTTTGGAGCATTTTGTCCTCTAAAATACTTGTTCATCATTATTGAAGAAACCCTTTGGCATGAATAAAAAAAATCTAACAATTTTTTACTAGTATCATCTGGCTTTCTCAAAAAAGTTGATTAGCACTTAAAAACTGAATAATAACTGAAAAGAAAATGTCAAAATATTCAAAATAGACATCAGAACATTAAAAAGAGGTCAAAATCTTCTAAAATACACCCAGATATGTAGTTAAGCAATTCCTAATGAACATCACAATAATGAAAAGGCATTTCGCCAAACTTCCAATCTCCAGTTATGAGGTTCTTGCGATAGACTTCCATCATCGAAGTGAAACATGCATGCAATGGAAAGTAAAATAGCTTTAAACAACTGCTCTCACTGACGTTGTGAGAGTGGAAACTTGGATGAATCATATTATAGTGTCGAATACAAAGAAAGTTGGAAATCATGGTCGATTTCCGTTTTCTGACAGTTCCAGTTCAAAATATAACCTAATTTATTTTGTTTACAACCTGAAGTGCCTTAAAATACACATCTCACGTAATCAAATACTGCGATTTTTCAAAATTCAATGAACTAACACTTAATGTAGATGAATTCAACTTCCATGTCCTTTAAAATTGCGTATAACTTGTCCTCCTGCACCGTGAGTCACTCATGAAATATGAAATTTAATGAAAGATCAAGATGCAGTGCATGCTATTTTCTGGAAATTTAAATGCAAACTTAAAAAACAATCAAAAATTAAATTTTGCAGAAATGCTGCCTCACTAAAATGAAATATTACCACACCACATCCGAAACCAATTCAAGAATGATTTGGGAAAATTAAGGAATAGGCAAAGCTCCTCCCCAAATTGAAATTAATAGCCTCTTAGAATCACAAAATCTTAGTTTCATAAATAACATTACTTCATTTGAAAGAAATTCCTTGTGTTTCTCTAAAACTTGGAAATAAAATCTAATTGGATAAATTTTTCTTTTCATCCATTAAACATGAGGCTATAATCAAAATCATTCAATATCTCAAATCAAATGCTTCAGGTTCGAATGGTATAAATACCAAACTGCTGAAAAATAACCTACATGTGACCTACCCAATCATTACCAATACAGTAAATTTCTCATTAATGGGCACACAATACCCTGTATCCTCGAAGACTATGCTCATGCATTCTATTCCCAGGACAGCATCAACCAGAAACCCTCTTGAAACCCACCCAATTAGCTTCCTCCCAACTATTTCTAAACTGCTCAAAAAAGTTGTCCAAAAGCAAACTGAAGAGTATCTCCAGAAAAAATTACTTTTAAATGGTCAGCAATCAGGTTTCCATTCTGGCAGGAGTACTGGAACCATGCTACTAGACTTGATTGAAGGTGCAAGAACTGTAATAATTAAATTTGTTTAAAGAATTGGTCGGCCTGACCGGGATTCAAAGCCGTTTACGCCCAGCTGCTCTGACCACTAAGGTCCTGAATGAACCAGCCCTTTGAACAGTTTTCCTAAACAACTGGGCAGCATCTTTAGGCTTACAATTAAACCCAAATAAAACCCATCTATGTGTTAAATGTCATCTGTTCTGCCTAAAATTTATGTAAATGACACCGTTCTACCTTGGTTTTCCAAATTCAAGAACTTAAGTGTGTTAATTGACAACACCCTCAGCTGAAACTCACAAGTAGATTCAACCTGCCGTGAAGTTTTTGCCTCGGTGCATTTGCTGAAATGCCTGCGAACACATTTACCAAAAGTACACATGAGACTCTCATTAAATCAATTATGCCAAATTTTGACTTGCAATTTTCTTCCGACTAACATGACATTTAAATTACAACGAAAAACTTCAAGTATCACAGAACATATGTGTACGATTTAGTTTTCATCCAAGAAAATATGACTATCAGATTCTTTTGACAGACTTCATATGCTTACTCTAGACAAAAGACAGTTACTTTACTCTACTTCTTCTTTATAAAATTGTAAACCGTTCTCAATTCAATGAACTTTGATCATCTGAAATTAAATTGAGCTTGTGATTCAGCTCTGCTTTGTTTATCACTTCACAACACGACTTTGTTCAGTAGATCGTTCACCGTTACAGCTATCTGAGCCTGGAATGAACTACCAGTGAACCTAAAACATTCAAACATTTTCTGTAAATTCAAAAATGAATTAACTTCTTGGATAAGGAATAATGAGATATAGAATAGCATTAACAACCTCTTCAATCTTTGGACTTTTCCTCTTTCCAAGCACCTGGTCACTGTTATTGCCCCTGCTAAACTCTGTACTTTCCTCATTCTTCAAATTCAAAATGTTATTACTCTATCCCACCTCACCTATCCGGACCTCATTACTCTATCCTCATTTTCTATTCCCTCCCACCCCACCTAAAGTATTAACAATCATATATTTTTCTGTGTATCCTAAAGGCATTGTTCAAATAAAATATAAAATGTGATTAGCGGTACTCCAGATAAAATGTACTTAGAACTATCTTTGTATAAGTTTTATCTTTATTGCAATATATAGCAATATATAAGCATAAATACGGTTGATGTTTAGACCCAATTGTACTTTCATATTGTTCCTTGATACTGTCAATATTATATTTTAAATTACTAGTTCTATTAACATATATTGTAATGCACCTCTCTGATGTTAAAAATTATTTTACGTTTATGCAAAGTGTTAATGTATACCAAATGTAGCTTTCTGTATAATCTCAGGGAGAATTTTACTTTCTCCTTGAATTTCTTCTTCCTCCTTTTCTTCACTTCTCCCTTCCCTTTCCCTCACTATCTTTCCCCACTCTTTCTTTATGGCCTCTTCTCTTTCACTACTATGTATATCGTATTCTCCACTATTAATATTCAGCTCTAAGCAGCCATCTTGATTGAAGTTTTTCTGGGTTTACTCCATCGCTTAAGGGATATGCCAGGATAGTCTGTTGTTTTGCACTCGCAGATAAATGTACAGTTTTCCCCCTCCTAGTGTCTCCTCTTTCTCTTTCAGATTTTCTTCTTCATTTTCATTTGTGTTTCCCTTCTCTTTCACTATGTATTGAAATTGTTTGGCACTAAGTCGTCATCCTGATTGGGGTTCTCTGGGTTTACTCAATCTCTGAAGGCATGTGCTGGGATGGTCCCTTGTTTTGCACTCCCAGATGTGAATGTACAGCTTGCCCTCCCACTCATAAATGTTACTACTCTATATTAATTTAGATACAGTGGTTAGGCAGAAGAGCAGGCCTTTATGGTCTGAACCTCACTATTAATAAAGACATCTTTTTATTATTATTATTATTATTATTATTATTATTATTATGAGTGTATTTCTATGAAGTTGCATATTTTTGTTAGGTGCTTCAGGGCACAGCTAAGTGTAATTTCTTGATATTTGGGTTAGAATTGAATGCTTTATAGATTAATATGCTAGCACATATTCATGCATTTTTTCTGATTTTTCCAATTGGTGCATATTCATATAATAGGGACATGTTTTGCATATTTCATTAAAATAGAGACTTATCTCTAAAACATTTTATGTTTTCATAGAATCTATTTATTTGTGAGTGTTCATTGATTAGAAAGAGCCTGTCACAGTTTGCATTCCCCCTCCCCCCTTGAGAAAAGAGAAATGTGTACATACGAGAAAGTAAAAAATGAAACCAACAATGTACTTCACTAAGATGCATATTTACTTCAATTATTCCTCCCACAAAGTAAGCTAGGTGATATAATACCTTTTCATTCCAAGCATGCTTCTCCTGAATTTTATCAAGGAAGGTTTATACAGGAAATGAATTATTGTTAATTTCAGTTGCATATTAAATTGCATATTTCATAGTTGTTAGGTCATAAACCATATTTCAAGATTTTTTAAGGGATAAAATTCCTCTCCCTAATTATCTTGGAAAAGTATATTCAGTAGTATTTTAGCAAAATTGGAAATAATTGTACCAAATATTTCTAGATGTGCCTATAATTAGTGATTCAGGGGTCCTAAATCCTCTTGGCAAAAATATCTCGCAACAAATTTTTAATTTTCTCTGTTTAATATTACTATTTTCTAAGTTTAACTGAAAACAGTAAGCACGTACTAAACAGGAAAATGTAATTTCTGGGCACATAAAAACAAATATACATATGTAAAAGAAGTAATAGAAGGTTACATTTTTGAAATTGATGAATTGCTATTAAGATGATTGTGTGTTTTGTGTCCTGCAGGTATGGTTTAGAATGTCTATTCAGATTTTATAGTTATGGTTTAGAAAAAAAGTTTCGTCCAGATATATATAAAGACTTTCAAGAAGAAACAATGGCAGATTACGAATCAGGTACAAGTCTTCAGGTGTTTTATGGTGTAGAAATTTAGTTATGTAATTTGGCAAGCATTAGTTTCATTAATGATTTTTTTATAGGCCAGCTGTATGGTCTAGAAAAGTTTTGGGCATTTCTCAAATATTATAAACATAGTGCCAAACTGCAAGTAGATTCCAAATTGACTGGATATCTTTCCAAATTCAAGAGTATAGAAGATTTTAGAGTTGTAGAGGTAAGTTCAATGCTAAGTTTGATGCTCCTTATAAAATGTGCAATTAAGAAATGTTAGTAATTTTTAAATCCCTGGAAAGATTTTAGTATTGGCATCATTGTGTGACATTATTAAAGACAAGATTTTCATACACTATCAAGTCCTAAAATGTGCATGCAAACATACGTTATCAAACAGCCAATTGAGCATATTTATGAGTAATGATTTGAATATGTACTTTCAAATTTAGGTATCTTACTCACTTTGTTTGATAGCCTTTCTTTTTTTCCTGTCAGATTCATCCATTTGTCTAAACAAATTTTTTTCAAATGCCAAAATTTACCTTCAAGTCTTGCAAAACTATATAAATATACTTAGAGGATGAAATTTTCTATTCTTCCTCTTCACAGCAAAAAGTAGAGCAATATTAACTCTTCTTGGAATGTGTTCTCGATAAATGCCTTTTCCTTCAAATTGTTAGTTCAGTGGTGAAATGAAGTGGATAAAATGACATGGGTATTCCTTGACATATCATGGGGTGGCATTGCAGGGAAGAATGTCCAAGCACATTTCAGATGTACTCGCAGCAGCATGCTAAGGCTCTCGCACTTCCATTGGTAATGTGACTGCTAATTGTTCAGTTTCACAGCTGTACTGGCAACAAAGGAAATATTTTGAATCTGGATTTCTCTGCATGAAAAAAAGATTGTTTGTAACTGCTTTTTTCAAATTTACAAGAATGCATAGTTTAACAATAAAAGAACTTCTCTCCATTGAGATACCTAAAATATGTAATTTGTGTAAACCTGTATTCATTTTAATGTTGACGTAAAAATTCTAATAAAATGTACTCAACATGCTAAATATGTTCACCATATTCAGAAAATCGTAAAAAAAGTGCATTATGCTTGCATTTTGGGGGGGAGGGGATTCAACAATTGTATGTGTGATGGATACACTTTTTTATGTGCATGTTAAAAATACAAATTTACTAAGTTTGAGAGCTGTAGTTGCATAAACATAAGCATATGAATGGAAATCATGTCTTTAATTATCAGGTTATGTTTATCTATGCAAAATTGTTGAGAGATTTGAAAGTTTTACAAATAATTTTTTGTTTTGATACTTAGCCAGGTGATGAAAATGCAATTCGTGAAAATCAAAGAATTCAAGCCATGAAGCGGCGAAATAGAAGTGTATCTGAGAGCAACAGTGCAGATGTGAGACACAGACATACATCACAACTCCAGAAAAGAGTAAGACGTTTGTCTGGAGGTTCAGGAGCATTTGGAGGTCCAAGTAGGCAACGAGCAGATTCTCTTGGAAACTGCTCCCCAGACACTTTCAGAGTTCGGTGCAAGCAAAATGTCTCAGAAACCTTTGGATCAGGAAGAGTTCGAGCAGATTCATTTGGACCTTCTACCTCAAGGAAGCGATTTGATTCTGCTCCATCAGCGTGTGCCAGTCAAGGTTCAAGCAATAGAAATAGAGTAAATTTTGATTTGGGTGATAAGAAAATCAGTAACAATAATGTTAAAAGTGACTCAAGCAATGTGCACCCTGGAACTTCTAAGAATTCTGATGTTAGAGAAGTGAATCCTCCAACTTCCACTTCAAAAACGAGTCATAAAAAGAAGGAATCTCCACAGTCTAGTAGTACCGTAAATGAGAATTCTAAGACTACTTCAAACAAAGCAGATCCAAAATTAAAACCTGAATCCACTTCCCATAAGGATTCAAAGAAGTTGTAAAATGCATTGGTGCTCATTAGTTCATTAGCTCATTTGTTCAATTCATTCTTTTGGGAATAATCCCAATGTGAAAAAATTCTTAATAATACATACTCTGGGTATATATAGCAAAAAATGTTCCAAGAGAGCCATAATGGAGTCCTTTCTATTGTTAATGTTTGGTAGCTGCTCTAAACATGATTGAGTTACGGAAAGCAGACAGTCTTTATGAGCACGTTCCCTAGTCTGGTGAGCACTTGTAGCACTAGCTACGTAGTGCCCGTGTTCTGTGAACATATGCATTTGCATTCCAAATCTTTTATAAGTATGTTTAGTGTTCTCCTGAAAATATTGTTGAAGTTTCGTGAAATGAAGCAAGGAGAAAACAATGCCTGCAGTGTACTTGTCTCCTTGTTTAATCAAGTAAATTTCAGGCATTTCAGCTTATTGGCATGCAATGAAGCACCTAAGAGACTTAAGAATTTTTTATGCTGTTCTCTGGAGACTAATCATGTGCTATAATCCTGCATGCAAATTCATTGAAAATATTGTTTTAACTACGCAAAAGATTTATAATCATGTTCATATAAAATATTCAGCATTTGGTTCCGTTGTCTCGACATTGAGAAATTACATAAATATTTTTACAGTACACCTGTCTTGACTGAAATTTCAATTTTTAATCTCATGTGGTGCCATAAGCAGGTTGGGGATAGTTATCCTCAATTTTAATACATTAATTGCTAATTTTGAACTATTAATTGTGAGCCATATGCTGAATTGTGACAAGTAAAATAGCAATTATGATTGTCAAATTAATGTATTCTTGTAGTTAGTGGGTTTGTGCTTTCCCTAATTGGTATCATTGGGAATTTTTAATAATTATTTTAATATCAAAAGAACTATTGTTATAGGTACTTCATTGAATTTGTACCCATGCTTAGTTTCTTCTAATAGTGGTCTTCCATTGCAATTGAAAAGGAATTTTCTGTAAAGAAGAAATAACAAAAATGGACTGCCTTTGTATGAAATAGGATTGTTGATCCAAGTCCAGATTGTACCTTCGTCATTATTCTTTTGGTTTTGTGCATTACATAGATCTCCTGTATATATATTTTTTAAAATGGCTGTAAATATTTTAAATTGGTTGAAGTCACTGGGACAATACTCTGTCCTCCTTGTGTTCATATCTGACAGAACGAATTGTATCACTATGGTTATGTTTCCCCAATGACATTGAAGGTCATTCATTGTGATAATATTTTGTTGAAGACTCTTTACAGTTATTGAACTCAAATGTTACTTGTTTTATTGCTCCTATAGTTTAATGACATAATTGAAACAAAAATAATTGATTATTCTGAAACTAATTATTAATTTTAGTTCTGGTACTAAGGATTTTGAACACTGTTTGTTATTACACCATTGTTTTGTGTCCACACAGTTCTATTGGCACCTTTATGTATATATGTGTATAATTCTATTATAATTTATGATATCTTCTCATTCTTGTGTGCAAAATGAATTTAATTATGAAATAATTGTTAATCTAGAAGAAACTGATATCTGTTGTCAAATTCAATTTTCATTGTTGCTGTGGAAAGTGCAAGATATTTTGTTGGAGATCATGTATTTCAGGATATTTAGTATTGACTAAAAATTAGAATTTTACAGGTACTAAGGAAGGAAGCGTATTTTAGGATTCAGATATTCTTGCAATGCCTCAACAATTCATAAAATGTACAAATATAGGGAGGTGTAGGAAGGTTTTTAATTTTTTTTTATTTGTGCTACTCATTAAAGGAAAATACTGCAAATGATATTTGCTAGTTGTCAGCTGTAATTTTGGTGCTCGTTTTATATTTGCCGAGACCTAATGATTCAAACTGTAGATTCACTTTCAATTTAGTGTTAACATTATGGATCATGTTATAAATATACATATAAGTATACATAGAAAGACTTGGAAACATTCAGTAATGTGTGTTAATGCAAAAAGTATATCCATACTTACTGTAAGAGTTTGGCAATTTAATACAAATGATAACAGTTCTGACATAATAGTTATGTTACATTTTTAGGTGAATTCTTTGACATCAGTAAGCTTTCATAATTTGTCTTGCATATTCGAGTTTTTTTGTAAAAGTTTTGTGAAGAAAGAAAAAAAAAAAGGCAGTGCCTGCAATAAGATGTCTGTGAGAACTTCACATTTTATTACATTTTATTATTTGAAACTTGCGTCATTAAGATATACTGTAATTACATTCTTGTAAATTAAAAATATTTGTTTAAGTATTGCTTAGAATCTGAAATACATGATGTTAATTTAGGAGGTTCTCCTTCATTGTATATATATATATAAAGCAAGTCCCTTTTGACTGGTAATAATTTATGAACAATTCGATTGTTGAATTTCTGTTTGCTCTAAAGTGCTCCGCTCAGTCTTGTAAATAATTAGGAAAGATGCAGTTTTAAATCTTGGAGTTATAAATATCCAAGAAGTGAATATTTTACCAAGTAGTATGCTGTATGTTTTGCTTACATATATACAAAGTATGACTGTGTGAAGGGCTCTAGGGCAGTGATTTTTTTTTTTTTTTTTTTTAGAATTGATGACTCACATTGAGAAAGATATAAACAAGTGTACATGGATAGTCTGTGCGAATGCATTGTTTTTTTGTTTGTATAATAATTATTTTTAGGTTTTAATAACACGTTTCTTATTGGTTTCAAGGGAAATAGTGTAGGGGTGATAAAGGGGATACTTTCTAATTGTGGTTTTATTTTTCTCTCTCTCTCTCTTTTTTATTTTTTCCTTTCTCTGGCATTGATAATATTTTGTGTGTTATGGGGCTGCATTTATTTCACTGCATGTATCAAAGGGGGTTCTTCAAAGCCCTTTGATAAGATTTGCCATTTATTTATATATATATATTTACAAAATATACCTTCAATTGCACTGTTAAGTTTTGATGTTTTATTAAATATTCATTTTTGTTACCTGACTGTTGGACAGCAAACAGAATATACTTTAAATAATAAAATGCCAGACAATTTTAAATAAAGTGTATGAAACACAAAGTAAGAAAATGAGGAAAATCCATGTTGGAATTGGAAAACTTTTGAAAAGATGTTTTGTAAGCTGGAGACATGGCCACAGTGTTTCATGTTCATCCCTTGAGGTTTGAGTAACAGAGGCCTCTTTTTTTGCTACCCTTATTTCGAAGGTTTACTTAATAAAAAATTGCAAATTTTTTTAACAAAACCTAAATCTTCCATTATTCCTTAAAGAGATTCGGACTTCAGAGCTACAAGGATGTATTTCATTTAAAAATTAATGATTAAGGAATCATTTTGAAATATTCTGCAAGATACATGCAATTCTTGGTACACATGAATTTTGAAAGAGAACTTCACAGATACTTCAGTTTTTGTACTTTTCCATGAAAAGGAAAGAATTTTTCAATCGTCTTGGTGATGATGATTGAAGGAGCACAAGGTTTTTGCTGCAATGTAGCAGTGTCCACGGCTGTGATTAAACTTTTTATCTATCTTTTCTTTTGTAATGAACCTAAAATTGTTTTGGTATTAAGAAATGGTATAGATTTCTATTTGAGTAGAGTGTAGCAGAGTAGAAATCTGTTGCAACCAAGCAGTTTTGTTCATGAAAACTTCCTTAGATATCCAATAGTTATTTCGGTGGTTGTAGATTGTCCCATACAGTACTTGATCTCCATGCATTATGGGATTTAGTAGGAATTGATAAATTATGCTGGACAACTTCTAAGTAATATTTAAGTGAGAAATTAAAGACTGTCTTGGCTGGAGCTTTGTTGCAAGTTATAGCTCTTTCTGGTAGAAAAATATTTTTTTCATTTCATGGAAAAGTGGCTTTTGAGATGGAAAAAAATGCTCAAAATGGTAAAAAAAATTCTTTTATAGTAGATCATGTTTTTTGTTTTAATATCTGTTGATAATTCAACTTCTGGTGTTGAACTTGTACATATCCTGATTTCTTCTCATAAAATGGTGTTATTAGTATTTTGAAACATGCTCGAGTGCCTTGTTTCTTCACAAAGTAAGGAATCCATTCTTATTATTTCTGTCAAATTTTCTTCATATATATAGATATATATGGAGTAAGTGGTTAGTGTAGGTTAGTAGTTTTGTATGTATGTATTCAATTAACAATAGATGTAAGTGTTTGGGGACAGGATGATAGCTTGAAAATTATATGTGCACTCGGTTGAATCTTCCTTTTGGAGAATGCCAAGTAGAGATTTAAAGCAATCTGCACAGGTTTTATATAAAAAAGTAATTATTAGTTTCATCCACTGGGTGATATAACAAGAGTATGAGTACTTACTTGAATACACAGTACTTTCACTTAGTGGTATGGTTTTTTGGAATTCAGTTTTTTGTCTCAATTGGATTATTTCCTTGATTGGTTTGTGGACTGGTTTCCTTAATTCTTTGGTTGGTTTCTTCCAATTGATGCTTAAGTTTTGATTTTAACTTTGTGATTTTATGAGACACGCAAAGAATTTAATATTTTTTGTAAGTAATTGTACATGTTGCCTGAATACTTTATTAAACTTGTAACAGAATGCTCTTCCAGGTATAATAAAACTTACTGAGAAAAGAATAAACTTTATTTTGTTAGTGGAATTCAACTGAAGTTGATATGTACATGTTATCTAGAAATAATCATTATGCAAAAGGATATGAAATTTTATATTTCACAGGATTAAATTAACTACTAAAATAAAGGTTTATTTTAAAGAAAATCTTTCTTTCAAATTCTTAATGGCATGTTTATGAGATAGTTGGCTCCTTTTCTCAACTTTATTCTTTTGTGCCTGGAAGTGGCTTACTTGAAAAATACTAGTCCATTATTCAAAAACTGGGGAACACAGTTCCTTGGAAGAAAAGAATTCGGTATCAATACTCTGATGCTGGCATCTTGTGGTGCAAACTTGCTAGTCCCAAATTGAAAAACTTTTAATTTGCTAGTTCAAGCATAGTAAATTTTCAAAATGTACATTCATTTGTGAATTATGGAAATGCTAATGATCGATTCAATTAATTTTAATTTTGGGGAGTGTAATAACATTATTTGTGAGAATAGGGCCCTCCAAAATAGTTCCTATGGTGGTAATATTGGTATCTGAATCTTCTTTGAGCCATGCTTCTAATCTGTAAACCATCAAACAACTAGCCTCATTAATGATGCTGAGAAAGCCGTTATTTCTGATCCCTGTGCAGTATTTGTGATGTAAATAGCTGTGGCACAGTGCGATAGTTTTTGCTGGGTATGATGAGACTTTTGCATGTGTAGTGCAGAACTTATAGCTCAAGAGTTTCAAACTGCATAGTGTTGTTCATCTTATCCAGTAATGAATTGTTTCAGGCACATTAAGTTGAGAACAAAATTTTGTTTTGTGTATATCAAATTGTGCATTTTCTTGTGTATACATATAGCAATTGATAATTTCACATGTGTATTTGCAAAATGTGTATGTTTATGAGTATGTTTTATTCATTTTGTGAATAGAAAAATAATAAAAAAAGCGAAAAAACGGAAATCGCAAAAAAACTTCAATGGTTGTTTTACTTTCTGTATTGAAACCTACATTTCAGTGTTGGTGCTTAAATGTTGTTTGTACCCCTGAACCAACAAATGTACACTAATATACATAAGATCAGAATTTAACAGCTTGTCTCGAGTTGCATATGAGAGGGCCCCGACTAAAAATATGTCATACTTTTTTTAATTCTTTCATTGAAAGAATAATGTTACGATATGTAATTAGCACAAGCCCTGCTTGACTCGTGTATTCCCAACTTTAAACTGTATTGCTTAGGGATATAGTTCAATGCTGATTAAACATTTGGAAGGTACTGATCTATAGTTACAAATGGAGGGACGCGGCTTTCCCTATAAGAAATAAAATATTTTTGACATCGTCTGGGACTAATTAATCAATTACAGGCTGCCCAGTTTGATGTGTTGAAATTAATAGAAAAATCTTGCGTTGCTATATAATTTGGGAATGTTTCTTGGACCCTTACTTTGTCAGGGGTCACATTAAGTAGGTCACGGTTCATCACGTTTTCGCTCCGTACAGCCATGGCCGATTGCCCCCGGCTCTCAGCGGGAGCACTATGAGAGATTCAAGTGTGAAAAGCCGGTGTATGAGAAATTCAACAGTGGCGTTTAGCGCTCCACACTGACGAGATTTTGTCCATAGACGCTGTGTTCCGGGTACTAGCGCAAATACCAAAACGGCCATTACCATTGTATGCAGATAGTTATTGTCACCTCTACTAACATAAGATAATAATTGAATAATTCGGGCAAGGAAAGAATTTTAGTAAATACCCTTGAAAGAGTTTGCGACAGTAATAATTACTGAATGGTGATTTGTCAAAATCATGTAAATATTTTTATCTAAGAGTTATAATGCCATGAAACTACCTAGTTTTGCTCTTAAGAGATCTTGCATAGTAATTATTTCTATATTTTGTTCTCGCATGATGCGTTCAATATTTGGCCCAGTGATTGAGCGCAGCTTAACCTCAAGACATTTGTCAAGTGTGATCTGTGAGAGAGCTTACCAGTCTCGATGTACAAATTTTGATGCTAGAAAAAAATTGCTCACAAACGTGTATAGACCCAAAAATACTTAAAATTTGGGCAACATGCTTGTGGAAATTAAGACACTTGTCTCAGATTTTGTAAAAATGAACAATTTTCTTTTGCTAGAATTTCTCTTTCACTTCTATATCATTTTGAAGGTCTATTATCTTGGACCCTGGGCAATAAGCTAATAAGTCTACATTTTTCTGAAAATGAGACAATTATACTCCCGAATTCTCTCAAAGTTTCTCTACTTTTGTGAATAACCAGACAGGTTTTATTCCTTCTGGTTAATGAGTAATAGACGCGTATTTACGAACATCACTTAAATTGCTTAAAATCAGAAATCCTAACAAGATAAGTCGAGTTGTCTCATGCTGTATCAATGATTTGAGATCACTGATCAAAATCAAATAAGTCTAGTTGTTTCTTTTTTCACGCTAGAAGATTAGTTGAAATAATACCAGGAGAGAAAAGTATAGTTATCAGCTGTTACGTAAATATTTTTGTTGAAGGTGTCATGATCAGAATATGTTAAACGTGACCAAATCTTTCTTGAATACAGTGGCGGCTCATGCCTAGGTTGCACAACTTCCAGATAATCGAATAAGATCTCACAATATATCGTAAGAATATCCATTTTCCTTTTAATGACATTCAGTATTCAAGATATTGCAGCAACATCGATGTATATGAAGACACCAAAGAGCGTCCAACTGGCGCTCCGGTGTCTGGTGCCTTGCCACGAATTGCACCAATCTCTTGGATCTCGGCTATGTTACTGGATTTACTCTTTGGCCCTTCGATTTAACACGGCTAACATAAGCCTTTTTGGTTGCCCCACCATCAAACATGTGGGTGGGGCGCCGTGGGACACTGCGCGGCGACCGGGGAGTCTCAGGGGAATACCGACATTCTGTCCTCGCTGCAACGTAATTTTACAGAGCATTCAGTCATGTGACCGATTTTTTGACAGATATTGTTGCCACACCACAGAGATCGTGCCAGGGGGCGTGGTCGGCGTTTTACATACAGAAATTATTCGCTTTTATTTTACGAACGTTGGCTAACTTGTTTTAGCGCCGTGAAACCATCTATTGAATTGTCATTCCGTCAAAGGAAAATGTTCGCGGAAAAATATTTTGTTATAGTGACAGAATAGTGGGAAGATATTTTGAAACTAGTTCAAGTTAAAAGTTAATATTTTCTGTATGGTGTATTTAGTTAATATGTGGAGACTTTCCTACAGAAATGAGAAGTTCAACTAGCAGGAATTTTGTATATTTGGCGGGCCTTTTGTCTGTTTCGTGCCACGGTTTTATTAGAAAGGCAAGCGAAGCATCTACTAAATTCTTTCCAATTGAAAGATATGAAAGGTAACAAGTAGGTGTATGATTTGCCTGTACTGAAGTACGTTTAAATTTGTGAAATTAGATCAGCAGGTGTAATGATTTTCCTGTATCACGAATACTGCTTGTCCAGCTTGAAGCACCTACATTGTGGTTTAATACTGTTTTATTTTGATATATCATTTTATATATTGTCTTTAACAATCTACCTTTTAGTTTTTGCCTCTCAGCCATGACCAGATAAGAGTAGAGAGTGCTGCTTGAACAAAAGTTTAGACGAAGGGAAAATATATATTCTTACATACAGGTGGTTTCATCAAAAGTACAGAATTATTATTCTCCCAAAGTTAAAAGAAATAAATGACTATTAAGCAACTCTGACAGCACAGATGTTTCAAATGTGAAAAGATTTCTACTTTGATTGTAAGAAACATGCATTTATGTAATGGACAGGGTAACAATTCATTCTGTGCTGGTGAGTGATATTTTTCAACAATATTTATTTTAAGAATGTAAGAAACACTCATTTATGAAATTAATGTAATCTTTTTTTAATAATAATAATAATAATAATTTATTGAGTCACGTATACAATTACAATCGTGTATGACGAGTCAAAGTGCTATCTTGGGTGGAGAGACGGAAGCTACATTTACTGTCCAGAAGCAAAGCAAGGGGCCATCTCAGCATTTGCTCAAAGGACCAGGGAAACTGGACAGAAAAACCTGGTCGAGATGGAGTCATTGCCCTAAGAATTATACTACAATACTTTTTACAGGTGGATTAAGATATTATACAGTATATAATTATTTTTAGTAGCAAGATATTTAACATTTTAGGATTGTAATTTTATGTTTAATGTAAAAGTAAAATTTACTTGTTACTGTCATTTTACTGCTACTACTTATAATATAATAATAGTAATATAATAATAGTAGGGAAAATAACACATAAAATAGTACATAATATTAATTATCGTAACAGCTACATATAATGTAATAATATTAGTATATTCCATTGTCCAATCTTGAAATAGTGAGGAGCAGGAGGCAGGTTTTGGCCAGGTTTTTTTCTATTCCTACACCTAGTCCTACTGCAGCACCTAAAATCAGTTTGTACATATTAGTTACTGATGTATTCCTGAACATTATAAAAAAAGTTTTTGGCCAAGGAAGTGTTTAAGTTTATTCTTGAAGTTGTGTATTCCTGTTATGTTTCTCAGATATATAGGTAATTTATTGAAGAATTGTATTCCTGTAGAGAATGTACCCTTTTGGCATAGTGTACTTGTGCACAATGGTGGATGAAGGTTATATGCTTGTCTTGTGTTGTATGAGTGTAAGTTTGAGTTAAATTTGTAAGGTGTGTTGTTGTTTATTAGATTTTTCTTTACAAACATGAGAACTTCGTAAATGTATATACAAGGCAGTGGAAGTATGTTAAGTTTTTTGAATTGAGGTCTACAAGACTCTGTTCTTTTTGTATTTGTTATTGTTTGGATGATTCTCTTTTGTAATTTGAATGTCTGCTTAGCCTCTGGTGCTTGGCCCCACATTATTATTCCATATTTGAGAACAGAGTGCACATTCGCAAAGTACACTGTTCGGACTGTTTCGATGGTGCTGTTTCTAGTTATTATTCTAAGAGCATAATTAAGTTTGCTCAATTTTAAATTAATATCTTGTAGGTGTGAATTCCATTTGAGGTTGGATTGTATGGTGATTCCAAGAAATTTTGTATTCTGTGCTTGTGTTATGCTGTTGTCTTCTAACGTTAAATTTGGTGAGTATTGTTGTGAGTGAGAGTTGCAGAAATGCATTGTGCTTGTTTTGTCTTTGTTTAGGACTAGTTTGTTTTGGTGGATCCATTGAGTTAGTTTGTCAATGACAAAATTGGCTTTGTCTTGTAGGGATTTTGTTGTTCTTTCTTTGAATATTATATTTGTGTCATCAGCGAAAAGTACTGTTTTGTTCTGTTTCCATTATTAATGGCAGGTCATTTACAAATATGAGAAATATAATTGGGCCTAGTGTAGATCCTTGCGGGACCCCATAGGTCACATCTCTTGGTTCGGAGTGATGATTGTTTATTTTATCTTTTAGGTAAGGTAACACTACTATTTGTTTTCTGTCTGTTAAATACGATTTTATCCAGTTATAAGCAATTCCACGGATTCCATAAGATTCTAATTTTGACAATAGAATTTTATGGTCTATTGTGTCAAAAGCTTTTGACAAGTCAAGGAAAAGACCAACAGAAATTTCTTCTTTTTTTTTTTTTCTATACTTCAACTTTTTTTACTTTTCTATACTTTCTCAACTTTCTATACTTTTCAAATACTTCCACGGAAGGGCAAGACTTGGAAAACAACTTTAATGATTGTGCTTTTAATAAATGTTCTTTTAAGTAGTCTTGTTATTATTGTTTTTCGAAAGTTTTATTACCATAAAATTGAAACATATTTGAAATCATTTTCTGCATTAAACTGTTATTCAAATGTTACTTGATTATAAGTTATTCCAGGAGGCAGTGATAAGTTGGAGCTGAATGAAAGATTTTCATTTTTCGTTTGTAATTTTGAGTAATATTTCCTTTTCTCGTAATTCCTGTGTTAAATTAGCTTTTCAAATCATGTAATGTGTTTATTCGTGATATTAATATGTATACGAGGGTCACTACGAAAGTTTTGAGAAACACAAAAACTAAGAGACTTAAAATAATTTTGATTACTATATTTTCTCAAAATACTCGCCACAACATTCTATACGTTTTTGCATTCTCGTAAACCAATTTTCAAAACATTTTTTCCACTCATTTTCCTTGAGTGCTAAAAGTTCACTTTTGTAGACTTCAACAGCTTCTTCAGGACTTGAGAACCTCCTTCCTCGCATGCGATTTTTGACTGTAGGGAACAGAAAATAATCACATGAAGCCAGGTCAGGACTGTAAGGTGGGTATGTCATTAGTTTAACCTCTGTTGACTCCAGGAACTGAATTGTCAAGTTGGCCGTGTGCGCAGACGGATTGTCATGGTGCAGGACGATTCCCCGCAGTCCTGTCTTCGGTCGTCGTTTTTGGAGGTTGGCGAAAACGTTAGGTAGACATATTGTTGTGTACCACAGAGCAGTAACAGTTCTTTGTTCTTCCAGTGGAACACTTGCGACATGACCGCTTTTGGAGAAGAATGTTGCAACCATTTTCTTTCCAACGCTTCGAGGCCGCTTAACTTTTGTTGGTGGATGTTCGTCGGGAAAAACCCCTACAGTGGACTCGCGCTTATTTTCAGGATCGAACTGATAAATCCACTTTTCGTCACCAGTAACTATGTCAGAAACGCGTCTAGAGTTGCCTCTTTCGGTTGAACCAGGGTTTAGGGTGGCGCGGTTCCTTTGGTTCCTTTTGTGAATCACTCTCGTGAATCGCCCGCCACGGTTCACTTACGGTTCACTTCAGAGGTGGCGATAAATTAAAGTGAATTATCTTCGGGTTGATTAGCTTTGATGGGTCAAAGCATAAATATACAAGAAATGAGCAATTTCATATTTTACGAAAAATTTCTTCTTCATCACGACACTTTTAAAACAACTTCACTTCACATTGAAAATTACACTTACCTACACTTGTTTTTGTTGAATTAAACTTGTTTCTAAGCTGATTTCATTGCTGTTTGAACTCAAATATTAGTACAGACATGTTTTTAGATTTTAAAAAGCCTTCTAGTAATGTCACTTTCAGTTGTTCCCATAACAACAAATTTATTTACTGGCACTATTTAATGCGATTAGAAAAGTGGTATTTCGTGATTTTTCGTATTTCAAGACATCTTTTAATAGATTTTGTGTGTCTACCGTGATGGAAGATGTAAATGCAGGATTTATTTATGATTAACATATTATGTAGTATTTGCTTTAAAAAGTAGACGAGTTTGTTTTGTTGTAGACGAGGATTTGAGAGGTGCAAGTCTCCCAATAAAAAACGTGTGAGTAGTATGTGTTTGTGAAATAGAATTGATTTTAAATATTTGTATTTATTTTATTAGCTTAACAAGTTATTTTTTATTACTAATTTTTTCAGTTCGTAAAAAGTAGGTATTTTTTCTCAGAAACAAGCTTGACGTTTTTTTCGTGTTATGAGGGTGTAATTCGTGCCGAGATACTACACTATACTGCGATTTTTGTAGGAAGAGCTCTCAAGATAACTCAAATCCCATCTTCGCGATGGAATATGTCACGGCATTTCGTATCATTCACAGTCGTTCCGCTAGATTTCGCACGATCGCGACCGTATGAAGCAGTGCTTGCGATCATGCGACTTCTACCGGCAAGACCGAGAAAAGACGCGAAATGCCGTGACATATTCCATCGCGAAGATGGGATTTGAGTTATCTTCAGAGCTCTTCCTACAAAAACCGCAGTATAATTTTCAGTATTACTATGGTAGTGGTAATACTATTAAAATTGTATAATTTCAACGACTGTGTGAGTGGATTTTTTCTTTTAAAATTCCGTTTTCTTTAACGTATTAAGTAGAATTGGTTTAAAAAACAAACGAGTTGGTTTATTCGTATTAAAATGGGGGGTTTGGGGGGCGATAGCCCCCCAATAACAAAAGTTTAAGTAGTATGAGTTTGTGAAATAGAATTTATTTTAAATGTGAATTTATTTTTACAGCAATTGTGATGTTAAAAAATCTTTTTCAACGTTAATTTTTTTTGTTTAAATTTATGAGTTCCTGTTTATATTAATTTTTTTTCATCGTTCAATTGCATTCAAAAGTGAGTTATTAGTATTTACTTCCTATTGGTTTTTATAAATTTTAGTTTGTATTCTTTTTAAAAGTATGTTTTTCTGTTATAGAAATTACGCTGTTTCAACAAATTTTTCTTCGCTTTTATTCAAATTCCTTCGTTATTTATCTATCATTCTATTTAATAGTGAGTTATTAATATTATTTGATATTGGTTTTATTTTATATTGTATTATTTTTAAAATACTTTTTTTGTTTCAGGTTCTTAAAATTCTACGTTTATATTATTATTATTATTATTATTATTATTATTATTATTATTATTATTATTATTATTGTTTTTATATTTTTGTTTCATAACTTAAAATAAATGTATAAAAATTCCAACAAATACGTGAGTTATACTTTTCCCATTTATATTCTGTGGCTTATAGAGCAATGTAATAAGTAGCATTTGCTTAACTAAATAGACGTAAGGCATAGGCATAAGACGATAGGCATAAGTAACAGAAAATGAGTGGCTTAAGTAGTAAAGAATGTTCAAGTAGCACGCGCTTCTTAAATAGAATGTGTTTTCAAAGACATTTATTACGTTACCATATTCAACGCGAATAGTAAACAAGAATTCGGTTCACTGAGTCGATTCCTCCGTAGTGAACCGGATCAGTGAACCAAAGGAACCGCGCCACCCTAAACCCTGGTCTTACCATAAATTTGTTGTTATGGGAACAACTGAAAGTGACATTACTAGAAGGCTTTTTAAAATCTAAAAACATGTCTGTACTAATATTTGAGTTCAAACAGCAATGAAATCAGTTTAGAAACAAGTTTAATTCAACAAAAACAAGTGTAGTGAAGTGTAATTTTCAATGTGAAGTGAAGTTGTTTTAAAAGTGTCGTGATGAAGAAGAAATTTTTTCGTAAAATATGAAATTGCTCATTTCTTGTATATTTATGCTTTGACCCATCAAAGCTAATCTACCCGAAGATAATTCACTTTAATTTATCGCCACCTCTGAAGTGAACCGTGGCGGGCGATTCACGAGAGTGATTCACAAAAGGAACCAAAGGAACCGTGCCACCCTAAACCCTGGTTCAACCCTGAATCTTTAATAATAGATTCAATTTCAGAGTTTTAAACATTACCAAAACCACACATTTTAATATTATATTGATGCACAAGAGCTATTTTGGAGGTGAAACAATTGCTATCATTATCTTAAAAAGGTAAACAAAGGTTTTACAGCGATAAAAAAAGGTAAACAAGCTGATGGCGATAAACATCTGGGATTGGTTTAATTTGAATATATCCTTGCTTACCATTGGCTACTTACGACGCGGACAGACATGAGTGAAATAGTCAATAAAAAATAAGATTTCTCCAGATGAACGTTGATAAATAGCTGTAATTCCTCCAAACTCTTGTGGTAAAAATGATAACCAAACTCGAATAAGCTGTGGATGATTAATTAGATCTGTTTTTAAATTTATGATCCAAATATATTCTTCATGTAATACATATAATATATCATATATAATTAAAAAATGTTGAATATCCATAGTATTACATAAAGATGGTAGGCTGATTTTAAGGACAGGGTTCGGCTCACGGCGCACGGTTCACTTGCGCATGGTTCACTCGCGCGGACCACGAGAACGAATCACTCCGGGAGCACTGCTTGCATTGTGCATTGTGCGGTGTGGTGCGAATGTGTAATGGAGAATTACAATGGTTAAATGCATAAAATGCGTTGCATGCATAATGTTAAATGCATAAAATGCGTTGGTAATTATGCGTTGGACAGACTCAAGGATGTTTTATGTTAACGCGAGGGCCGAAGGCCCGAGCCTCGTCCTCAACTTGGACACGGGTAGCGTAGCGTCACGATTCCACACGAAAATGCGTTGGCCACGTGGCCGTGTGCACACTGTGGCGGTGCCGCGAGTGACTCGTTCGGAACCGAATCGTGCGCGTCAATAGAAGCCGAACCCTGTTCTTAAAATCTACCAGATGGTATGTTTTTTGGTAATGATGGTGGTAATACAGGAGACTTATGACCATATAAACTTTGAATTGCTAATATATCATCTGTATGTATATCTAATAATCCGCGATAATACGAATCTTCATCTAAATCAATATGTATTTCTAACGGAGAATTATTTGCATTAGGAAATTTTGCATGTGCTAATATACTACTTTTTCCATCAAATTTACTTGAACACATATTTTGATCACGTTGACATTGATGTTCACCACGTTTATTCGATATAATTATATCGGGATATAAAATATCTCTCTCAAAATTTAAATTTGTATGAGATGACTATGTTTTAAATGCTAATTCAGTTAAATCTAATATTTCCTGATTTACATTACTATAATACCATTTGATTGTATTTTTATTCCATTTTTGTGAATTTGTTTTAAAATGAGTATCATGTACACCACATCATGGTTGATTTAATAAATTTAATGTATCACTATTTAGCTCTCCATCTAATGGTAAATGATAATAATCTTGAAATTTAAGAATTGCGTCACTACCATCATCTTTTTCAGAATTATATCCATAATTTGCTAATTTTTGTATTGCTAATTCACTAGTAGATACCACCATATGAATAATACATGATGTAAATGATATGTTAAACCACATTTATCTAGCCCAGATTTTATTTCATAACTTTCCAGCTCAGATTTTTAACCTTTCACCAACTCCGTTATTTTCTTATACATTTTAACATGATGTGTGGCTTGATTCAGTTTCGATAGAACGTTCATTTATAATAGGAAATATAATATCCAACTAGATGAACGTTGTATTGAAACTGAATCAAGCCACACATCATGTTAAAACGTATAAGAAAATAACGGAATTGGTGAAAGGACGGGAATATGGTATTGTTGATATTAGATACATAGATACAAAATATGGAACTAAAAAAATAGCATTGGATCTAAAAACTGATATACAAGGTCAAATATACAGTATAATTTTACCTAATCGATATGCAAAGTACTTAAATGAAAAAGATATAAAAGGTTTATTAAAACTAAGAATTTTGAGATTAATATATAAAGGACTTATGGATGGAGATATTATTGAATTAGCCTTTTTACTTGATGAATAACACGTTGAGGTAATATGTGAGCTAGCTGTTCTTGGACTCAACAAAAATCAACGCCTCAAAAAACAGGGAAAATGATGATATTTTGGTATAATTTAATCAAAATTTAATCAAATTTAGGTATAATACGAAATTTATGCAAAAAAGGTCATATTTTAGTATAAAAAATAGAGGTATAAAAATCTGAGCTAGTATATATTGATGTTCACAACAAGAAGCTTCTGAATTTCACCAACTGAGTGAAATACTATTTATATCTCACTCTAGTAACATTATGGAAATTGTTACTTTGATGAGAACTAAGGCCAAAATGGTAAAAACTAGCAAATATGCGTTACACAAAAATACGAGCTAATTTAACCCTTCAGCGTGGTATGCCGTCTGAAGACGGCAATTTCCTTTCTCTTCTGAACGCGGGGTGCCGTACCTGGACGGCATGGATTTTCCTTTCCATTCGCGGTAAGCCGTCTCAGGACGGAAGGGATCTTTACCAGTTTTCCATCTCATTTGCGGTGTGCCGTGTACAGACGTTGGTGGCTTGGCGGTGCGGTGTATAGACGCTGGCAGTGTGTTATGGCGAGTTTTGGGTTTGTTTTTGAGTGGTTTTCAATACAAATGTTTTAATATCGATTAAAGTATTTCTATTTCTTTGTGGGTGTTTTTATAGAAACAATTAATTGACAATACATCGTCTTCTATGTACTACGTATAATATTAAATTATTGCGACTGTCAGAAATAGTGGTATGTATTATTTCATTATCTGAAAAAAATTGTCACTACAAGATTGAATGTAAAATTTATAATAAATTATCGTATTTTTTATTGACTAATTTTAATATGGTTGCCTCGAATTGTGTTACATTGTCCGAGTCAGATATTGAGGATGAAATTCTTCTCATGCGAGGAGAGTACATCGCCCAACACTCGGGCCCCGTTTCAGTTTTGAAATGGATAGACAAAAAGGCTGTTTCTATGATAAACACCTACCATAAAGATGATTTCAAAACAGTAATTAGACAGAGAAAAGAAGGAATTAAAAAACCCACGTGCGTTCTTGATTACACTAAATCAATGGGAGGGCTAGATCTGAAAGATCAGTACTTGCAAACGTACCTTATTGAAAGTAAGAAAAGTAAGAAATGGAATATGAACATGTTCACAAGATTGTTAAATGTCACTGTCTTGAATACTTTTATTATTTCGGAAAAGAATCGTATTAGGACAAGAATCAATTCTTTGAAATTTCGCTTTCATCTGGTCGAGCAATTTCTATCTGCACATTCACATGACAGAAGAGAAGTGCGTGAACATCGTTTGATATGCGATTTAGATCGCTTGACAGGAAGACACTTTCTTGAAAGAATTCCACCTCAAGGTGACAAAATAAAGCATCAGAAACGATGTGTAGTGTGTCACAAGAATGGGAGACGTCCAGAGCCTACATTATTGTGCCCAGATTGTAAAGTTGGACTTTGCCCTGATACTTGCTTTAAAAGCTATCATTTGAAGTATCTGTAAAGAAAATGAATGCACCTTATTTTTAATTACATTCTATTATTAATAAATATTGAATATGAATGAATGACTGACACTATGAAACGAAAATGAATGACACTATTCCACATTTAATTTAACTTTCCATTTCCTCATTTTCCATATTATAATAACAACATTATTATTATTATTATTATTATTGATACGATGCGATGCATTCTCCGGGTAAAGAACGTTTTCAAAGTTGGGAGGCGCAACGCCCCTGAGCCGAGATGCTCCCGCAGCAGGCCTCGCCTGATGCGCTCAGCTCGCTACCTGCCCCCGCGGTGCCGACGACCGCACCTTTCACTTAAAGCCGCCTTCAAATGCTACCGCGCTCACCCTCTGCACCGCGTTGAAGGGTTAAGAAACGGCTGTCAATTTCGAATGCAGCATCATGAAATTAGTGATTTCCTTTTTTTAACTAAACTGACGTCGGCCTATGATATGAGCAATAGGTAGTTTGGCGGTGCCTGTAGCCGAATACAGTTTCGGACTAGAGGAGTAGACTGAGCAAGAAATTCGCATCATGGATCGAAAAAACAGAAAGCGGCTAACAATGCATTATGTTAGATCAACCTGATGATCCTCTCATGAGGCAGGTCATGAAATCTGACCGAAGAATGGGAAACAGAGGCATTGTTAGTGTATCAGAAACGATGCATCAGAAACGATGCATCAGAAACGATGCATCAGTGCATCAGAAACGATGTGTAGTGTGTCACAAGAATGGGAGACGTCCAGAGCCTACATTATTGTGCCCAGATTGTAAAGTTGGACTTTGCCCTGATACTTGCTTTAAAAGCTATCATTTGAAGTATCTGTAAAGAAAATGAATGCACCTTATTTTTAATTACATTCTATTATTAATAAATATTGAATATGAATGAATGACTGACACTATGAAACGAAAATGAATGACACTATTCCACATTTAATTTAACTTTCCATTTCCTCATTTTCCATATTATAATAACAACATTATTATTATTATTATTATTATTATTATTATTGATACGATGCGATGCATTCTCCGGGTAAAGAACGTTTTCAGAGTTGGGAGGCGCAACGCCCCTGAGCCGAGATGCTCCCGCAGCAGGCCTCGCCTGATGCGCTCAGCTCGCTACCTGCCCCCGCGGTGCCGACGACCGCACCTTTCACTTAAAGCCGCCTTCAAATGCTACCGCGCTCACCCTCTGCACCGCGTTGAAGGGTTAAGAAACGGCTGTCAATTTCGAATGCAGCATCATGAAATTAGTGATTTCCTTTTTTTAACTAAACTGACGTCGGCCTATGATATGAGCAATAGGTAGTTTGGCGGTGCCTGTAGCCGAATACAGTTTCGGACTAGAGGAGTAGACTGAGCAAGAAATTCGCATCATGGATCGAAAAAACAGAAAGCGGCTAACAATGCATTATGTTAGATCAACCTGATGATCCTCTCATGAGGCAGGTCATGAAATCTGACCGAAGAATGGGAAACAGAGGCATTGTTAGTGTAGCAAGAAGCATTGCGAACAAGACTCTGCAAGACACGCAGAATGACAGAGCCACTGAACTTCTGATGCTTCTTAACATGAAATAAGAGACACAAACAATGTTAAAGAAGTCGTGGAGAGACAAACCACTCCACGGACAATATTTGAAACGAATGGACAGGGTACAGATAAATAAAGATCAATCATTTATGTGGCTTAAAAGGGGTACAGAGAAAGGAGGAAGGACTACCTAGAAGGGGGATAGGGTGCTTGAGCAGACGGTGCCTTTTCTGTACAAAGAACAGCTGACGCCGCGCCGGGCTGTGACCTGCCCGGGGACGGAGAGGGATGGCGCTGGTTAAGAGAGGAAGCGGAGGTTGACGAACTTGACAATATTTGTTTTGCACGTACTTTTTATTGCTAGTAAATCTACTCTACGGTGAATGAAGAAATGAAAGATGATAGCCACAAATGTATGACAAATGACAATTATACAGAAATGAATGACAAATTGCGCTTCTATTTACCTCGTGCAGAGGGCTTCTCTTGAAAGTTAATTTTTCTTGCCGTGCCAATCATTTAATTGGGCACACGGCATTGCCAAATACCTGGTACGTGGCTGCGTGGACCTCAGGAGTGTTCCTCTCCCGGGCGAAGCGGGAATGCAGGCTTCCTACACAGCTTGCAGAATACTGGAAGCGTGTGCCACACAACTGGCTTCAAACGCTTGAGTTTGGACCCTGGCAGTAGGAGTGTGCTGGCGGCACACACGGTCATTCTCCACAGGTGAACTAAGTCCTGCCCGTATTGCACTGCAGTTCCTGCCGACGGACGGCAGGTTCATTCTGATTGCATACGGTGACGAAAACGGCTGCTAGTCGAAGACAAGGCACCGCATTTGACTCCACGATCGATCTGCCGAGGGCAGCGTCGTCACGTACACGAAGCACATGGAGTTTGAACAGAGAGCGAGATTGCTGAAGAAGAACTGCCGAGGGCAGAGTTGTGACATGCGCGAAGTCCCTAAGTGCGAATGAACACGCGCGGAAAAGTCTGAACAAGAAGAGGAACTACCAAGGGCAGAGTTGTGATGTGCGCGAAGCGCATTGAGTATGACCCGCTCACTAACGCGGAGATTGCTGAACAAGAAGTAGGAGGCGCCGGGCCGGCGGAGTTGCTTATATGCCCTTCGCGGAGATTTTGCTATCGAGGCTACTACGGGGGCACATGTAAGTGCTTTTGAAGGGTGCGCAGGCTCTTCGGGGAGCGCTTAGTTTGGCCGCCGGGGGTGGAGGAAGGTCGGCATTTATGTTGGTCCGTCTCGGGGGCGCCGGATCCTCGCGACGGGCAACCAGGAAGACGCAACGGCCGCGCCGGCCACCACAACAGAATTCCAGTGACCCTTTTTGAGGGGTGCGCGGAGCATCTTCACGCCGGGGGGTGAAAGGGTCGTTCTATCGTGTTTGTTCATTGAGGGAGCGAACTCCGGATGGGTATCTTGTCACTTAGGATAACCTCACCCCCGCGTCACGGAAAAACACTTCCACGTACGGCCCGGTCTCGCTGCGGAGGGTTGCTTAACACAGCCCCCCAGCGAGCGAGGCGACCGATTCACGTCGGCACGCAGCAAAATAGCCTGCCCATACAATGCTTGGGTCGAGCCGTGATGCTCTGGCTAACATCCCTACTGGCCATAGGTCAGTCCGAATTCTTTTAAGTGCCTCATTTGCACTGCGGGGCGAACCCCACCCACATTTCCCGTTGGGTTAGCGGGTCACTGCCACGACGAATCCAAGTGCCCGTCAGAGGACCGCCCGGAAGAATCCGGGGGGCTCCCGGCCCTCTTCCCGTCTTCCCACTGCCTACACATTAGGCTATACCGACCTGGGTGAGACCGTAACCAAGGCATACTGACCCGCCGGTAAGTGCCCGCCGGACTTTTATTTGTACATTCCAGAGCCCACGTAAAATCAAAGACTCCTTCACCCGATCCTGCCTCAAGCGATTGTTTCGACTAGCCAGGGGCCCGACTGGTGGGTCGCCGGGTTGAACCGACGGCCCGGAGCTTGGCTCTGTTGTCTACTCACTGCCAACCGATGGCTCTCGACCTGAGTGGGCCGGGAAAAGGACGACAGTCGGGAGTTCCAATCCCGTTTCGGACTTTAAAGTGGGTTTGGGACTCACCCGTGAAGGTTTACCCTCTTCCCGACCCTTGTCCTCTGTGGTCGACGGCAAGCCGTCTTGTTTGAACTGGTCCCGGATGGGCTTTGTTTGATGAACCCCATCTGATCCTCCCCCTAGGCCCGCTCTCGTCCCCGCGGGCGCAGAGCCACGGCCCACCTCTCAGTGTGCACCCTGATTGGCAGCAGCGGCGCCACTTCCACAAGTCCGAGCACGAGGCGAGTGGGCGTCTCTGACCTCGGTCGGATAGAATCTCATTGCCTGCTGGCTTAAATACGTCCTCAAAGTGGGCAACATAAGTCACATACAGTTTGGGAAACAGGTTGGAAATAAAAGACACACATAAATAAACACTTGTGGCTTACCCCCGAAGGCCTTAAATCTAAGTCTTAAGACTAGAGTCATATTTACAGGTCATGCATTTGGGGGCTGTACCCTCGATCGTACTCCGCGTGGCCTTGGCCCCCTCCTGCGAAATCCACCAGTGCCGATCTGGCTGTCACTCTTCTATGTCAATATCTTCTCCATTGTTTGTAAGTATAGCCTCGATATATAATCATCCCTATCCTACCCTTTGCATTGAGCTATCGGCAGCAGGTATGCCGCAAGCTGGGGGTCGTGCGGTCGCTTGGAACCGCTCAGGCCCCCGAAGGGACCTCCCTTACGTTCAGTAACTCCCGGTGTCGGCCCCCCTCCGAGGACCGCCTGATCCGTTCGGTACTTAGCCGTCCGGCCACGCCTTACGCTCCGCCCGGTGTCGAACCCCCTGGGGGGGGACCGCCTTGTCCGGACGGTAGCTTATCTGCGAGGCCTTAACGACACGGATGTGCCGGATAATGGGGTTGGGTGCTTTTATTCATTTACACCAGGGTCAAGCCCCCCCTTGCGACGCCGACCCGCAGGCCGACTAGCCATGTGCCCCATCGGTTATGGACGCCCGAGGGGCCCGCAACGCGGCTCCGTCGAGGTCAGATTTGAGTGGGTGGTCCCCACCCCACCAAGGCCCCGTGTGCGTACCTCTCCTGCACTCTCAGCGGACCTAGGGCCGTCCGCCTAACCGTGCTGTTCTGCACTATCGACGCGGCTACGCCGGGCATTTTCGCCATCGTGGGTACGCAGGACCCCGTGGTGGATCACTGCGCAAATTCCGCCCCACGCTCACTACGGGTGCTAGCGCCGTGCGAGTAAGATACCTCGGGTCATCACTCCGGGTGCTTCTCGGAGACCGACGTTGGAGCTGGGGTTTCCCGGCGGTCACTTCCACATCCGCCCAGAGCAGTTACAAGACTTACTCACTGCCCCTAGGGACTCTGCTCTGGCTCTCACCCTTAGGACGGCAGTTTTTACGCTGCCTACCCGAGCAGTGTTTCATGCCCAAAGGCGGGGGTACGCCCTGTCTGAGGTCGGGTGGTTGAACAGTCCACCAAAGGCTGGCCAGGCCTTTCTTTGCGTGCCATGCCCACTTGGAGCTATCGACAAGGCTCTGCCGTGAATCTCAGGGTCCGGGTGGTCATCTACAACTCTCCACCAGAGGTCGTGGCCACCTACGCAGACACGCCTCCCCTGCGGGGGGAAAGGGTCGTGCGCGGTTGGTGGGTGGCATGGTGTCCGGTCGTTGGGTGCTGGGCCCACGCGTACCGTTTCCGCCGTGCGCCCCACAGTTTCCGCCGAACAAACAACGGCGGCTGGCGAGGGCTTCGTGGAGGTACGGAACAAAAGGGGAAGAATGAAGCCAGAAACGGAAGCACTTATAATAGCTGCCCAAGATCAAGGGTTGAGAACACGACATTATGATAAAGCGGTTCTCAAAATTTCCCAAAACGATAAATGCCGCATTTGCCAGGAATACTTAGAAACCATTGATCATATTGTGCAAGCTTGTCCCATCCTAGCAAAGACCCTATACTTGAAAAGACACGACAGGGTGTGTAGCTACCTCCACTGTCCGGTCTGTACCGCCCTTTAAATTCCAAACACATCCCCCAAGCGGTACGAACACTCACCAAAACCGATGACGTCTGTTGGATTGTGTACGATATTGTACGCCCAACAAATTCAAACTGCACGATAGCGGCAAACAAACCGGATATAATTATCTGGGATTTGGAGAAAAAATCGTGTTTACTTGTCGATGTTGCTGTACCTTGCGATCAAAACGTCATTACCAAGGAGGCAGAGAAACGTCTTAAATACACGAGTGTGGCGTCATACGGGTGTAATCAAAACACAGACGAGAGTGGGTTGTAATAACAGTGAGTTTATTCATAAACTAGACCATAGTCACAAATAACAAATTTCACTGCTTACAGTTAACTAAATAGATCTCGCTACTAGGAGAGATTTTAATCGAACGGCTACCATACCGCTCTACATCTGAGACCTAATGCATGTCTCGCTCGTCACGACAATGAATTTCCGGCCCCTTGCCCACGTGCGGCACTCACACAAACTTACGCACAACCGCACGCCGACGCTGCTGAGAAGCAAGAAGACGGAGATATTGTTCTTGTGCCGTTATATAGGCCTTTCGCCGCCCCCATTGCATCCGCCCTTCCACGCCGTATCCGCGCTAGGCAGAAATTCCCAATGCGTCATCTTCTGCGCCCTTTGTTTAACATCCTGCCATCTGCTGCAGGTAGAAACCGTTTCAGCGCGCCACGACGCTACAAACTCCTATATACCCCCAGGAATATTTTTGCAGTTGCACTCAACACAGAACAGAATTCCCCAAAATTTAATGCCCTAGGCCAGTTGGCTCACATAATAAACAACTGCGCCTAATCAAACTATTTACATCAATTCATTACCTTATTTTTTGTTTCAACCTTACTAACCTACCCTTATCTATTTCCAATATCTCAGTTTAATAACTATAAACATCACGCTATGATGTGGTAGCAAAAATATTTTCTACGCCCTTTCAAAATATTACAAAAACAAATCCACCATATAACCAGTTCAAAATACGACATAAACAAATCAACAATATAACCCTTTCACCAAATAGTTTTCAATTCTTCCGTGAATCTGTAAAACATACTTAACACATACATAACTTAATACGTGCTTTGCACATTTAAAATTTAATTATATACAATTTCTCTTCCTCTTCTGCATGAATACAATTATGCAAGAGTTCATGAATCTATTTGTTTTCCTGTAAGTCCGTCTTGCGTCACTCTTTCCATTCAGTTTCTTGCACAACAACACTATGTCACTGATGGTGTCTCATGTGGTGTGTCTTGAGACACTTTCTTTGACAATAACCGTTTCACACTTATGAACTGTGTCGGCACTTTCTTCTCGTGCACTCACGTCACTCGCGTTGCCGAGGGACGTACGTCTCTCTGCAAATCCCGACACTGCCTGGAGCTGATTCCTGTACATACGGCTAAGAATGTCAGCGTTCACATTCTGACTACCCTTCCTATGTTTAATCTTAATATTTAAATGCTGAATTGCCAACGACCATCGCATCAATCTGGGATTATTCCCGGAACATTGTTGCAACCAAACCAGAGGATTATGGTCAGTTTCTATCTCAAGGCAAACATTCCCATCTAAATAATGCTTTAATCGCTCTAGCCCCCATATAATCGTCGCACATTCTTTCTGTCACACAAAATTTCATCTCCGAAGGAGAAAGCTACTAAGAAATAACTACTACTAAGAAATAACACGGGATTCTCATTCCCTTCCTCATCTGAGAAAGTACCACCCCCGCCCCTCTGTCAGACGCGTTGCACTGCTTTAAAAATTCACTACTAAAATCAGGCGAATGAATGACCGGTTCACCAAACAGAGCTTCCCGCAGTTCAACAAGTGCATTTTCACAATCTTGCAACCATGCTATTTTCCCTTGTCGTGTACTTCCCTTTAACAAGTCGGTGAGAGGCGCAGCCTTCTCCGAAAATCGCGGCACAGAACGCCTGTAATAAGAAATTAATCCTAGAAATTTCCTAATATCTTTTTTTTGTATTCGGTCTTGGATATTCCCTAATCGCGCATACTTTTACATCATTCGGCTTCATAAGACCACTGCCAATTTCGTAGCCCAAAAACATTACAGTTCCGCGAGCAAACTTACATTTCGCCGGCTGAACGTGATGTTTCGTCTCCCTTAGTATAAGAAATACCGTCCGTAAATGACGTTCTCTTAGCAAACAATATTGCCGGAAGATTCGTCTCCCAGTCACCTCCTGCCTCTAAGCATAGAACTTTAATCTATTTGTCCGATGTATTCTCTCAACAGAATTACTTTGCGGGTGATACGACGAGCTATGAACTAACCTAATTCCAAATTTTTCTGCGAATTCTACCAGCAGGTTACTCGTAAAACATATTCCCTGATCCGTTTGGATTTCTCGCGGAAATCCGGTCCTGCTAATCAATTCTAACAATGCCTCTATAATAGTGGTCGTGCACAAATCCTTTATAGGAGTGGCCTCGGGATACCGTGAAGTTACACAAATTGCTGTTAAAACGTGTTTCGCCCCCGAACTACTTTACGTAAACGGCTCTTCTGTATCAATATTTGGTTTAGAAAACCCTTCACTAATTGTAGGCACAATACCTAAAGGTGCTTTTCTCTTATCCCCACCATGACCTACCATCTGGCAACTGTTACATGATTTTACAAATCTCTCCATTTCCTGAAAACAGTTAGGCCAGTAGAAGTATCGCGACATGCACGCTTTCGACTTCGAGCAGCCTAAATGACTCGAGGCCGTCTCGACAAACTCGTAAGATTTCTCCGCGATAGACCTTCGGCACAACTAATATCTCGAACTTTTCTCCCTTCTTACTTTGTCGATTCTTGAAGAGAATGTCATTTCTTACAAAATAACCATATTTTCCTAATTATCAATTTACGGTTTTATGCGACTCATAAATCTGCCTGATCTCCTCGTCTTCTTGCTGCGCCGTACGAAATTGCTTCGCGTCTACTCGCAACAAATACTTAGTTTCGCCAGAAAGTTCAACCTCGCGTTCACTCCCAACGAATATCACCTCTGTTTTCCTCTATCTCTACAATACCTTCACCCACCTCCGTCTCCACCGGCAGTAAGACCGATTCTACTGAATTTCCCTGCCCCGACTGATCAGCCTTTGCCGCACTGGCTCGCTTAACTTCTAAATTAATTTCTTGCGGTTCTACGAAACCCTCTTTAACATCTTGCAATAACAACATCGATCGGTTGCTGAGAATTTAATAAGGTAATTCGCATTCTTTAGGTACAACAGCAGCCCGCGTAATTACTCGCCCGCTCGGCATTTCTAAATCGATTTGCGCCACGCATAAGTTCTTGGGAAATTTCTCTAAGGGTTGACGAATCCAAATCGATTCTCCAGTGAAATCTGCTGCGTCTACTAAATTCTCACTAACTAAATCAAATGATGCGCCAGCATCACGCAAAATCAAGGATTCCCGGCCATTTATTTTCCCAACTACGGTGTGTGGGCGTAACAATTCACTCGCTTCTGGCTCACACACGTGATTTACAGGTTCGAACTTTTTATTAGGACACTGCCTAGCCAAATGTGGCGACTGACATACATAACATTTCCTGACAAACAGCTTCTCAAATTCCGGCCGCGGCGCAACTTTGTCCTCGCCCGTACTCGGAATTGCTTTCGCCGGCCCTGCTGTGGCTGTAATTTCTACCTGCTCTTTCTGTTTGGCGTGAAGTGATCCTGACTTTCCCCACCCTTGCCTGTGATTTTCATATGCATCTAATTTCTTAGCAAATTCTATTGGATTGATAAATTCCGAAATTTTGCAGGTGCAGTTTTTTTCGAGTGATGAGGTGCAGGCCCATCGCCTCAACCCTGGTACAGGAAGACCAAGGGATTTTCTTTCTGGCTTCCCATGCCATAGGGAGATTGCATTTACCAGGCTTCGACGCCCCCCTCCCCGTATTAAAAGAAAAGAGAAGAAGTTGGAAAGAAAGAAAGACAAAGAAAAGTGAAGGTGAAAAAGTGAATGACTCCCTAGCCCTCGAAACCTAATAGCGTCGGGGTCGAAAAACACAAGGGGCCTAGAGCAGCCAATAGTACAGATAACAGAGAGACGGATGAGGTACAAGTAAGTGTAAGAAATACCCCATCCGGGAAAGAGACCGCTAGTTGCGGAGGGAGGAGCATGGGGATAGGTGTGACAGGAAACAAGGAAGAGGATTGGTGTGACGGGTCGATGTAGGACACCACTTTGTGTGACTCCTCTGCTGAGACCTGCACAGCAAGGGTGACCCTACCAGTAGCACGCTACTCATTAGCCGTGCTACCGCTGCATGAGCCCTCAGCCTCACTGGAGCACTCAAACCTCCCCGCCCGCACGGACAGTGCTACTTTAAGGCGGCGTCCCCTGGGGGAGGAAAACGTACTTACCCCGTGCTTTGTCTGTCAGCTGCTTTTCTCGTTCTGATGCTCGTGCGTTGTCCTCGCTTTCCGGTTTCGATGTAGTCGGATGGCGGGCTCGTAACGGTCCAGTAAGACTTCCTTCCTTCCTTCTACTTCTCTCTTGAAGCGTCTCCCCGTCCACAGTATTTTAATCACTCCGAGTTGCTGTCGGTTGCTTTTGACTAATACTCACTTCCTAACAACTCATTATAAAATGCCGCACCACGTGATGCTAGGTAAAGCATACACGCTGCCAATATTTCAATCACGGTTTAATTATCACGGCCTAAACCAATGCCTACAGGTTCGCTTTATCCTCTGCCACCATTTTAATCACTCCTTCGTCTGTGGCGTCATACGGGTGTAATCAAAACACAGACGAGAGTGGGTTGTCATAACAGTGAGTTTATTCATAAACTAGACCGTAGTCACAAATAACAAATTTCACTGCTTACAATTAACTAACTAAATAGATCTCACTACAAGGAGAGATTTTAATCGAACGGCTACCACACCGCTCTACATCTGAGACCTAATGCATGTTTCGCTCGTCACGACAATGAATTTCCGGCCCCTTGCCCACGTGCGGCACTCGCACGAACTTACGCACAACCGCACGCCGACGCTGCTGAGAAGCCGCTAGCGGCCGCTGGCGGCACAACGGAGAACGACGCGAAATACCTTGAGATATTCCATTTTATTGACACCCCCCCCGTGCGCCAAGAAAGAAAAACCTAAAATGATAAGACCGAACCCTGCGGAACTCCGTGTTCAATTGGCAAGGATTTGGGGAGAGAGTAGGCCCAAATGTTATTTCGTGTCAGTATTTCTACTCTTTGCCACGAATTGCATATAAAGGTAATTCTGAAAGCAAAATGCTATGTTCAATGACGTCACAAGTTTTCTGAAGATCCAAAAAATATTCCAATAGATCCTTCATTTTAATCGATTGATGAAACATTTTCAGGAAAAGGAAAATGGCGTATTCCGTAAATTTTGATTTTCTAAATCTAAGTTGAGACTAAAAATTCTTAGTTTCTCCTGGGTTAAGTTTTCATTCGCATGTAGAAAAGTATTTATTATTATTTGAGAAAAATGACTAAAGAGAAATAAATTGACCAATAATTTTGAATTTTATTTATTTTTTTAAGTGACTTATTTTTTAAACTGTGTACAAGGAGGAGTTACACAGCGGTGCTAGGAATTCTAACAACTGCCTGCCTAAGAACTTAGTAACGACCAAGAAGTTGTTAGCTGCGTAGGGTACACTCAGCTGATCTACATCGAAATCATCAAGGCATCTCTAGTATCAACTTCCGATGTCTACGTGAAAACACGTTGCTCTGAATTTCATGAATAGAATAACTGAATTGTACTTTTCCGCCTGAAAGGGTAACATATTTCTGGCAATAAATATAATTTTGTTTTTTGTGAGAATTTTTATTTATATTGCTCGCCCAGAATTGCCTTGGAGTTCAATGCATGTGTTGCACACAGATTTGCACAGGTTGTGCAACGTTGGACACTATCGTAGTGGTGAAGGAGGAAGTTCGTTATCGTTTCCAATTCACAGCTAGTTATGAAGCTTTGCTTGATGATCCTAGACAATATTCTGCTTTTCATGCGATATAATTACCTGTTTTAGGTAACAGCAGGTTAATGAGGCAAAATAGGTAAATTCTATTATTATGCACTATCCTTGATTACGTCAGTTGTCTCGCTTGAAACAGTGCGTGCATCAGAACTGTGAAGTGCTGCGCAGTTTTCCTTGTTCCCCGTTTTGTTTGGCTGTGGGGGAGAACCGCCAGGTCGGAGCCTGGTACAGCCGGTACAGCCGCAGAATCAGCAGAACGTAGTGAGCAGTGTATGAAGTTCTGGACATTCTGTGAACTTGGAACTCTGTGGTGTGTGTGTCAGTTCTATGTAATACTTTCTGATGCGAAAGATGCGCGGGATGAAGTAGTTTCTGTTGACAATATTTCGTTGCATCATAGTTATATATCAAGGAAAGAGGTGGGCGGGTAAAAACTAGTTGATTGGTAAGCAGTGAAAGTGTTTCATATCTCCAGTTGCATGAACATTTCTGTTGCAACGTGTACTTGGGTTGTGCTTTGAAAAATTATCCTTGATTTTAATATTTGTTGTATAAGAATCATTTATCAGGTGATTTTAAGTTTATTTTCTTCATGTTTCGTGAAGTACTTACTTAGTGTGGTTCATTCGGAGCTTGGCGATTTATTGGTGCAAGGAATTCTTGTGGCTGCTATGCCTTTTGGTTAAGTGTAATCGAAGTCGCATCATGGTTTTTCTTCGTTCTTAGGTATTGTGCGTTTAATTTGTATGAATATGTTCTTCGTTCAATATTCTTTTATTTTTCTTTGTGCAGGTGTATGCCATGTTTCGTGATATTAAGCCAACGTTTGGCCAGAGTAGCACAACTACATCTGTTGGTATGTATTTCATAAGAAATTAAGTATAGATTTATAGGAAAATTATGAGTCGATATTATTTGAAAATTGTAAATGACGTGCATTTGATGTAATTTCTGTGTGAAAAATTTTAGGTATTAATCAAAGAGGAGATGGAGGACAGATTGATAAATTGTCATGTTACCCTGTAGACATTTGGAGAAATTAAAATTATGCCAACATGAACTAGATATAACAAAGAAAGAATATGTTTCGGTATAAGGCTCCACAATTGTATTTTACAAACATATAGTTGTAAGATCCTATTTAGGATTTGAAACAATGACATTTTAACTAACTGAATTCAGTGTTTGCTTTTTGTATGATTTGTTTTACATTTAGAAATTAATATTAATGTGGAAGTGAGGTTTTCTGATTGTGTTTGTAGATATTTGTCTTGTTTATAAACTGTATGTGATGTGTAAGGGAGACGTATAATCTACACATGTTTACTTGAGCTCCAAAATCTGTAAACAACTCTTTTACTCTACATTGTTGGATTAAAATAAATGTATCAACGAAACAATATTTGAAAACTAGAAAACATTGCTCCCAAGTAATAGAAATGTTATTAGCCTTGTCAAACTGTAGATTTGTTTTTACAGTATTGCTATGAAAATAACAACTTGCAATACTACCACCACAAATACCAAAACAAGAGTTAACTAAAAAGTATGCATAGTGAAGCTACGTTTATGTCCAAAAATAAAAGGGCCATTTCAGCATTTGTTTCACAGAACAAGGGGTGTGAAACTTTTTCAAAAGGAGCCATTGACCTAAAATTATATGAACATTTAAATCTGTCAGGTGAAGAAATTAGGTAATAAATTCTTTGTTGGTATGACGAAGACTTTTAAAACAGGAAGAATTTGTTGGTATTGAAACTGGATTAGAAAGGTCTGGTTTCTTAATAGGAATGAAATATGGGGCAGCGGATGGATAGCACTTATCACGTTTTGTGAAACATCTGAAAACAGAACTTAGTAATGCATGTCTGGCAATATAAGGAGCTGTTTATCATTGATCATGACATAGTACTTGTTTGGAAAGTTAAAAGCCTTTTGTATAACATGAAATGAAGTGCACTAAATTATGATACAAGTAGTGATAAGAATTACTAAGGTATTCTACTGAAAGGAGTTCTAACTTCCCTCAGTATTTTGTTAGAAAATAACTACTCAGTATGAAGATACTCAAAGTAATTTTAACTAGAGAATTAGTTCAGAAAACCTACTTTGTAGAGCAGGAAACATTAACAAAACACGAAGGGTGAATAATCCTATTGAAACTGAACTTCTCTTGCCCAGTCAGTTTGTGGGCTCTACAGGAAAGGTCGGGAGGCCGGCAACATTTCTTTGCGCTTTTTGGTATAAATGTATAGTAATTTTACATTGGCCAGATCTAAGGTTTTATGTAAACCTTTAAGGTTGCGGCCTTGCCATAGAGTTGGAATCATGCATGACGAGCGAGTGAACTTGGATGTAAAAAAAATTTTGCATGACAATAACATATTGCAATTTTCAATGTCATGATTTTTTTGGTTACCTTTTATGTTTATGAGAAAATGTATATGCACCATCAAGCAGAGTGGTTGAGCTAAAGTAAGATTTAACTCCTGTATACTCTTATAATACTTATTTTTGGCCACAAAATGCAATTGTAATTGATGTTTGCCTCTATTGTATTTCTTTTGCACATGCATGAAATTTAAGTTTGCTTTGGGTATTTATTCCCACCAAGTTTTTCTGATAGGTAGTTCACATGCTTCTATTTAAATTCCTATATCTTGGTATGCGAGTGCCTGTTGTGTTAAAAAAGTGTTGGATACCTGGTTTATTCAGAAATTGGAAAACCTTCACAAATAAAGGCACTTTGGTGGGGAGGACAGAAAAAAGTTTTTGGAATACAAAGTATTGTAATTTTGAATAATTAAGTATTGTGTAATTAGTCATCCAATGTGGGGAATTATTTGAGTATGCGGAGATGGTTAGGAGATATAAACAGCAGTAGTGTATTGTAGTATTGTGAAAATTTAAAAGGTCTGCAAATTTGGATAGTTGGTAGCCATATTGAAGAAATTTTCACAGATTTCTGAAGTGCAATAAAATTCGAAACAAATCAGTAGGAATGAAGAACGAGAATCATGTATTATGCATTTACCTTAATTTTTAATTTAAAAAATGTGCATGGGTATGATGGATTACATATATATATATATATATATATATATATATATATATATATATATATATATATAAAAATATTTTGAGAATTTTTTTTGTGGCAGTGTGAGAATATATCAAAAAGATTCTTTCCCAACTTGTTCTTGAAAGCAAGTTCTGAGACGAGGTAAAAGTTCTAGAGTCCTTAAGAAGTGATATTGTGCAACTACAGAATTGTTTGAAAAGATATAATGAATTAATCACCTTGTAAATGTTGCTGCTAATTAATGCTTAAAATTTTTCATGATTTTTTTATTGGTGTATTGGTGTGTTTAAATAAGAAATATAATTTGTTGAGAATTATGTATTATGCTAAGCCATTTTATTTTGTAAATGTGTTTGAAAAATTAAGTCAAAGAAGAGAGAGTTATTAAAGAGTAATTAATTTTGGTAAAAAATATGAAATTAACTGTTTCAAATCTGCCATACCTAATCTCTGGGGTTGAGCTCATAACATTGGATATTACTTCCTCAATTCTTGATAATAATGGTTATTTTTGTGTCATATATTCAAATATTCCTAGATTTTTATTGAATTGTTTGAAATTACAAATCTAATGTTGTAGTACTTTCAATATTCATTATAAATAAATATAACAATAAAATAGCAAACATTTGTCCATTGTTGTTTATGCTTTTCTTCTTTTTTAAATTCTGCAGGTGGTTTTGGAAGCAGCAACATGAACAGCCCATTTGGTCAGTCTACATTTGGTAAAACTACCACAAGTGGTTTTACTGCCCCTGCTTTTGGTTCTGCAAGCACATCGTTGTTTGGTAGCAATACTTCCACATCTAGTGGTCTGTTTGGTGGTTTGAATGCACCAGTATTTGGACAGGCTCCAACCACCCAATCTTCTGGATTTGGTGAGTGATAAGCACTGTACAACTCCTTAAAAAAAGGAAGTAATATTTCGGATTTGCAGAAATTAGATCATTGGATAAAGATACCACCTTGTTACTGTATTCTTGAACAGGTAATAATACGCAAAAATACCCTCAAGTTAATAGTTTGTTCCAAATTTGTAAACATAATGACACACTTGCTGGGATTCAGCCAATTAATGTTACATATGCTCATAAAATAATTGTACAAAAAGAAACCCAGTGAAATGAGTTCATTTCTTTTTTAAGAATTTAATCCTTCGCACCTAACAAGGGATTTTTTCTATTTTTGACATTTCTGTGTCTTTTCCTTCTGAATTCCATGGAGATAATTGAAGTTACACTGTAATGTCACATCATGGTGCCCTAGATGTATATAAAACTCTTTTGTTTGTGTTCTAGGTTTTGGAACCAATACTACTAGTAATAACTTGTTTGGTAACCAGCAGAATGCAAACACAAGTTTGTTTGGGGGCAACACATCATCTGCTTTTGGGCAGAATAAGCCAGCGTTTGGGAGTTTTGTTACACCAAGCACTGGTTTATTTGGACAACAACAACAACCACAAACAACATCATTATTTGGACAGCCTTCTGCCAGCTCTGGCACGGGTCTGTTTGGATCAGGAAGTATGATAATTTCTAAATCTTGTGATCTCTCATTAAATTGTGGGGAATTGTTTGTAACTGTTTGATTTTTTTAGGCTTTGGAAATACAGCAAATCAGACTCTTGGAACTCCTATTAAATTTGTACCAACTACGGGCACAGATACTATGGCCAAAGGGGGCCTCAGTCAACCCATAAACACACGACACCACTGCATAACATGTATGAAAGAATATGAATTCAAATCACTGGAAGAGTTAAGGTTGGAAGATTATGCTTTGAATCGCAAAGGGCCACAGACTGCTACTCAGCAAACCAGTTTGTTTGGTACATCAACTCAGCCTTCGTTATTTGGGGCAGGCACTAGCACAAGTACTGGTGGTAGTAGTCTTTTTGGTGAAAATAAGCAGTTGTTCTCTGGAGGTACTTCTATGGGTATGTTACATTTTTATCAAATGATAATGATCTTTTAATAAGACTCAAGAATTGTTTGTAATGTGTGGTGTCCTGCTTGTGAAAATTTGATTTTAGGTTTTGGGACAAATACTGGTGTTTTTGGTTCTAATACCCAGCAAGCTGGAAGTATATTTTCAAAGCCTGGTGGATTTGGAGCTGTTACTACCACTACTGCATCAGGTTTTTCCTTTAACACACCTAGCACCACTAATCCATTTGGAGCTACATCACAGCCTAAACCGTTTGGAGGTAGGAGTTGAAATTAGACTAAATTAATTTTTATAACAATGACACTCAGTTAAATAATGCAGTTCTTATTAGAATAGGTTTCATAATGACTACCTCTTTTATAATCATTGCCATCTGTGTATTATTATTGTCATTGTTATTATTACCATTTTTACTGATATCCCCTAAATTCATAACAAAAGATGTTCAGCATTGTTTACATGTAAAATCTTCAGTTAGCAACCAGCTTGAAGTGCAGGTATTCAGACAGGTTGCCTTTAAAATATTTTGCCCAAAATGGGGGGGTGTTCCCAAAACATGTTATCTTGCACATGAAACCCTTTTGAAATTACTCGCCCTTTGAACAAGCTTATACGTAAATTTTGAGGAAAATATACAAGCTCTGTTAACTCTCAGTATGACCTGTGTTGTTACTCTCCACATCCAACTGATCTGCATTTCCACACTCTAGGCTGTTCAATGAGAGAATGATGTAGATGTAAACAAGTGGAATGTAATCCTCTTGCTGAAACATGTGACAGTAAGGATAATAACGCATTCACTTGGCATATTATTTCTAAAGTTATATAAATTGACACAAAAGTTTTGCACACCACAAAAAACCAAAGAAGGTCATTCCACGTCATATCATACATTCACAAAATATCACAATCTTTTAGTGACAAAACTTTTTTTATTAGTTCTAAGGTTGAAAATAGTCTTCTTCGTCGTCTTCGTTGTCTTCGTCTTCTTCTTTGTCATCTTCTTCATCTTCGTCTTCTTTTTAATCACACCCATTTCAGAAATACTGCAGATAACTTTTTCAAAGAATTACGTGCTTGCTAATGTTGATAATTTTTTTGCGCAAATACAGTTTCCTTTGTGAAAATAAATTTACACCTGAAGTTAACTTAAAAAGATGTACTTTCATGTAACATAAATGTAATTTTTGTAAACATACTATTTAAATACTTAAGATGTAATTTAATTTTTAAAATGCAATTTTTTTACAAATACTCTAGTATTTCTACACTAATTTTGTGTAGATCTGCCAAATTTCAAAGTGGGACATACATAAATAACATTTAAAAAAAAATTTGTTCACTGGCGCTCATAGGCAGCCCACTGTGTCCACCGGGCTCGTTGATTGAACTATGGGGTGCCAATGACATGACACATCATGATAATCTTATTAATATTCATATTAAACTTAATATTTTATAAAGTTTATTTAAATTATTTATATTTTATTTATTTACAAATTAATTTTGTTAAAAGGATTTTATGATAAATAATTTACCTTGTGTATAATTTATATTATCTTTGTGCTATAAATAGTAGATTATACATAAATATAAAGACATACAAATACTATATATCAATATAAAATGACATGCAAATCCTCTCCCCCTCTCTAAATTCGCTAGTTGGAGCCCACGCAGGACACAGCTTGTGGCATTTCCAGGCCGTTGTATTTCCTGTAACCGATGTTCACTGTAACTGAATCTTCTTATGCTTATTTGTAGTGAGGGTGAAATGGGTTCAGTGACTTAAATTCACAATAACTGGAGTTAACTGTATAATAAGGCGGTAATAAATTAACTTAATAACAAATCATAGAACATTAGTAATTTAATTATTTTATGAGTAGTAGTTATTTAACACCAGTGTTTTAAGATTATCTTTCATGTGGCTTTCATGTTGCCATACAAGCTGGCACCTGGCAGTTCCAATTGTAAGATGTAATGAGTTGAGGCAGAATTCCCATGCAAATTCATGTTTTTATTTAAGCTTTGTAGAGTTTCTAAACTTTGTAGTTTACTTTCTTGGCAAGCTTATTTTAAAAATGAGTACTTTTTCCATGCAAGTTTGTGTGTTTTGGTACTTATTTTAAGAAATTAATGTACAATGCGTGTTGGGACACTTTCAATTAACATGTAAAACTGTATAACTAACCTTTGAACAAGTTGAAATCTGAATACAGGCATTTTTCCCAAGAATTGTTAAGATTATAAGCCTAACAAATCACCCATTGATGTAATCAAGCAATATAATTTGCTGCAAATACTATAACAGTGAAATTTATTCCAGTTGCATTTGTAAAAATAAATGATTGCTGCTACTGACTATCGAAATGAATGTCTATGTGTATCACAGATACTTTGTTTGATTTGGACATTTTCAAGTACTAGCTGTTGTGTTAGTAGCACTGTAGCACTGTTAGCAATATTTCAATTTTACGTAACGCTTTCCAATAACGCTAGAAAGTATATGCTGTTGTAACATTGCTAGTTTTTCTCATGAAACAGCAGTCTTGTCACATTTGTGGATCAGTTTAGTGTATAGAATATAATCTTTTAAAACTACTGTTTTCTTGTGCTGCATTTTGTGTGACCATTATGAAGCTTCCCGTCTTTTCGTCCTAATTGATTTTTCCCAAAATGGAAAACGATGTTAATCAGACAACGAAAATGATGACATTGGTTCTGTATTGATAATGAAGTCAGCCATGAGCCAAAACAATCATTGTCTGAAAAAAATATTCTTGACGTTTATCTTTATACGTTTTTTCGTAATGTCGGTATAAATAGCAAACGCATTTCGTACACAATTTTTTCATTTGATGTGTTCAGCTCATTTTTCTCAATTATATATTTGATATCATTATCTGTTCAGCTCTATCATGAACTATTTGCCAAAAATCAAATCAATCTTCAATTCTAAAGCAATAAATGTCTAAAGAAAAAACAAATTATCAAGTATTGCACTTCGTAGCGGGAACTAGTTGGAACATGATTTGTGACCTAGTAACAGAATAACCTGTGGCCAAAGGCTGTCAAACCCCGTCAATTTTTAAAAATCATTTACAATTTTGAGATTACACTGATAAATAAGCTGTTGATATCTGGCATAGAGTTTACTAGTCTTTTATGTTGATTTCAAATCTGAAAACCATTTTCCTTCGTTACATCAGATTTTTAATGTATTGACAGAAATTAATTTTCATTGAACACCTGTCATCAATTTTGTTATCTCCATGTTTTTTTTGTTTGTTTTTCTATTCATGCAACCCTACACAATATTTTCATCATCTGTGAAAATATTTATATTAAAGATAATACTTTAAAACATTTTCTATTTTGCATTACTAATCATCCATTTGTTTCTTTTCACGTTCTTGTACATGTATGTATTTATGGAATAATATACGTAGAGTAGAGAAAGTTATGTAATCGGAAAATCGACTTAGAGATTTCAACGGAAATACTTTTTTGGGGTCCCTTAATACCAAAGAAGTGTTGTTTTTTCCTTCTTTTCAAAACGTCCATCTGTCTTTCCATCTGTGAACATCACTGGTGCCTACGCCATATGTAGGATGTTTTCCAAAATGGATATTCCCAGTCGATCTGGTTCAACTAGAGGAGCTGCAATTTTGAAAAACATTCTTCAAAATTTGTGGGTACTTTACTTAAAGCCCCCCAGACATTTTCAAAATATTTTCTTTCCATTTCTTATAAAAATAGAGTAAAATACACTAATGGTGCCGTAGGTCTGATTGTCACGGTTAACTCTGAATGTTTGAAAATTGCAAAATTTTGAATTCATTTCATTCTCTTCCTAAAACTACAAAATTTAAGATTGAAATTTTCCCTTTATATGAAATTTGTTGTTCATAGTTATTTCTTTCATGAAGGTCATGTACATTTTTTGAAACTTTTAGTAGTTTTCGCACAATATTGCGTAAAATATTTGCAATGAAAAGAAATACAAAAGACCCCAAATGTTTTTGTTTATACTTTTGGTGGCATTTTGCATTATTCTTTTGTTTTTTGTAAAATAACAAAAATGTAATTTTATTCACTTGTCTGTCACTTTGCTAATATTTACATTAGTGACAATTTGTTCTCATTACTGTGAGAATACATGTGCTTTAAATAATGTCATATAAAGTTTCTCAAAAATTCAACAGTTTTCTGTTAAAATGAAAATTCTGCATTTTCAGAAATGCTGAAATGCCATCTTCTCAAAAATGGCTCGAAATTTTCAGGGTTTTTTTTTTTCAAATGGGTTTTGCTATTTGCACTATTAAAAGTTTTATAAAGTTCATTTTGCTATATTCTTTTGTTTTTTTTTATAAAATTACCCAAATATTTTTTCAAAAATATTTTTTCACACCTTTAAAATGCACGTTTCCAGTGATTTCTAAACACTATTGCATTAGGGAATTAAATTCATTTATTTATTTAAACTTAAATGAAAATTATATTAAAGTACCTCAAATGGCTAAATGAAGATTTTTGAAAACCTTAAATTTTCTGTGAAAACGAGCTTAAAATTTCACATTTACATTAATGCTTGAACGTCATTGTCTTAAAAATCGGCTCAAGATTTTTCAGTGAAAATTGCCTTTTGTAACAAGGTTTTACTCTTCTTTAATATGCTTAAAGTAATATTGCGGTTCTATTAGGAAACTGCAAAATGGAGAAAATGTCAAAAAAATGTACGTTGGGCTGCGATAGATGGCAGCTGGCAAGACTATAAAGCCAGTCACCACCAAGGAAATGAGAAAAGTTTACTATGAGAAAGTCTGTGCCGTTCTGTAGCACCACTAGTTACTTTCTCGCTACCTCTGCTGCTGTAGAGAGAAAGAAATGTAATGCTCCATGAAAAAATGGCGAATTTGGGCAGAAAATTTCTTATTACAGGGCCCTGGCAATGAAAAACTGGATAAATCCAGATGTCGAATTTAGAGAAGAATAAAATCCTCCAAAACACGTTGTAGCTTTCACCCATGTTTGGTAGGTCCTTCATACTGAAAAATCAATTGATGGCAAAACGTCTTTCTATCCGTTCATCTGTTAACAATGCTACCGGCTAATTTGTTCTTGCGATTTTCTCCAAAATTGATATTTCCAAATCGATCTGGCTGATGGCCAGGCCCTTGAATTTGAAACTGATATTTTAATTTTGGGTTGTACTTCAAAAATTACTCAATTGTTTTTATTATACTTTGTTATTGGATAGTGTGAAGGACATTTAAGGTGATGTTCCCCCTCCTACGTTACCTGTGTTTGAATAACTTTGCAAAAATAGTTCCACAGTGTCACATTGACTGGTAGGGAAATGCATAAGCTAGGCATTTATTGTACCTAAATAGGCAGGCCGAAAGGCATTTATTTTAACTGAAATAGGCACACCAAAAAGGAATTTATTTTGGCTAAAGTAGGGTACAAAACACAGAACACATTAAAAAAATTATCATTTAAAAGTAATTGGCGTAAAAAATCAATTTTTTTATTAATAAGCACAACAGACAAAATTGCCCAAATACATATGAAGAAAAGTTGACAAAAGTATCAATAACAAAATTACAATTAAATATAAATGCATGAAAGTTAAGTGTATTCAAGAACAACAGGTTTATCCGAAGAACGAGTCCCAAAATCATAACATAAAGTAGTAGAATTAATAAAAGCATTAAACAATACAATTAATATAGGAATAGACGAATCATAGTAATAATTAGTTCTACTGCTTGGTTCAACAAAGTATCACTTCGCAAATCTTAAACATTTTCATGAAGTTGGAGCAAATTATTTAATTCAGGATATCTTATAATGTTTTTAAGTATTTTAAGTACAAATAAAAGATCATGTAAAGTACGAGATGATTCAAGCGTAGCAATTGATGTCAAACTGATAAATTACTCTAATCATGAGTAAAATATGGATTTGCTAATTTTAATTTAAGAGCAATATACAAAAAAAAATCTATGTTGTACACGTTGAAGTTTTTTTGTAAGATAATCTGCACTCGGAGACCAAACTGACCCTCTGGAAAGCAGTTCATTAAATTAATTAATTAATACAGTAAAATCTGCCTAAACTGGAACCCGGACAAGCCGGAAACCTGCCTTAACCAGAAAATTTCTGTGGCCCTAGAAGGTAAATGGCATTTTACATAGCATAAAAGGGAACCTCTCCAACATGGAAATGGAATGGTTTTTCATGTCCAACCGGGGGGAAAAAATCTGTATAAAACTGAATTCCTGCAAATTTACTGCAATTGGCCGAGAGACGCTAGATGAAATGAATGCATCTGCAAGCATGTTTAAATTCTCTGTCCCTGTGACAGACAATTCAGTTGTGGCAAGTAGAGTTCGACCTTGCGGTCGCTTGTCTCTCAAGGCGCAGGCCGTAGGGGAATTCCCATCTCTCCCACCTCAGAGCGTAGGAAGGTGTACGGACGTGGCATCTATTCACACGTGTCCCTGCACTGCATTGAAAATCATAATCCCTTGAGCAGATACTCAATCCACTTGTAGTTACCCCTCCTTCAGATACGTGAAGAGATTCTCTGGAGTTGCAATGGCTGCAAATTAAGCTACATCATTTGAATTTATATGTTTGTATGTTATACTGACCTCCTTCACCATCACACAGAATTTCAGATGTAGATACTGCCCTTTTTGATATGCTTTGTCAGGCGAATGATTTGGAAGGCCTTACTGTTATCCTTGGAGACTTCAATTTTCCCTTGCTTCACTGGCCCGCCCAGGTCAGATTACATCCCACTTGTAGGAAGAGAGGTAACTGGTACAATTAGGTTTCGGGACAGACAGAGATCAGCAACGCTCTATGTAATTATCACAAATGCCGAATCAGCTTTATTGACTCCAGTTGCACAGAGGCCTGTCGGTAATAGTGATCATGCCGTTCTGTGCATTGATATGCAAATCGAATTTCACGAAGCAGTTCCCCCCTAACCAGAACCTCAAGGTATACTGGTGTGCAAATTTTGAGGACGTGACGAAGGACCTTCGACAGCTCCTTCTCGCTTTAGAACATGTCGAGGAACTGGAAAATAATTGGATGATATTTAGATCAGGAATTATCAATGCCCTAGTTGCTCACTCACCTATTCAAAATGAAGTTCTGAACAAAAATAAACTATGGATTACTAAAAGGATACGACGACTGATATGCGAAAAGAAATGACTATGGACTTAATTTAAATCCACCAATTGTCAATTACAATACAGGAAATACAGAGTTATGCAACACAATATAAAATGAGATTCGTGCTCTCAGGAGGAATTAAGCCAATATTGCCAAGGGCAAGTATCTGCACTCGTACCTCTGCAAACAGATTTCTTCCAAAGTTTCTATCCCACATACCCTCTGGAAAGGGGATGGGAAAATTGCTTCAGATCCAAGTGAAGTCACGGAGGTCTTTACAGAAAGTTTTCAAAGCTTCTACATATTGGAACCAAATGATTCTCTCCCATCCATATCTTCACCTCCTGAAGAAACATTGGAAGATATTGACTTACATGTTGCAGATGTTTACAACGTCCTCATATCCCTAGATCCTAACTCTTCCTCTGGTCCAGATGGTATACCACCCCTTGTACTGAAAGAATGTGCACAAGTTCTGGCTACAGCTCTGTGTAAAATCTTTTGAGACTCCCTTGACTCCGGAGTATTACTGACGAACTGGAAAATGGCTAATATTACACCATTGTATTCTTGGTTGTCCGGGATGAGCTTGCATCTGTCGATGGATCTGTCGTTTTGGCCATCTTGTTGTGGCCTTCTTCAGAGCTAGACTGCTAAAGCAGCTGCCAGCAGTTTAGCTCTGAAGAAGGCCACAGCAAGATGGCCGAAACGTCAGATCCATCGACACACACACACAGCTCATCCCAGACAGCCAAGAATACGATGACTCCAGCTGCGGAAGCCTATGAACTAATATTACACCAGGTTTCAAGAAAGGTAGTAAGATCTATAATTACAAACCTACTATCTTCACTGCAAGACGACAATGGATCTAGATAATGGCAACCCGACAGATATCATCTACTTGGACTTCTCCAAAGCTTTCAACAAGATACTGCATCAAAGATTGCTTCACAAACTTGCTCACTTTTGCATAGGGGGGATGCTTTTGCATTGGATACAGTCTTTCTTTGAGGAGCGCCATTTTTGCATGAGAAATGGGGAAAATAAGTCATCACTGAAGAGAATCAACTGTGCCCCAGGGCTCTATTGGGACCGATATTATTCATCCTGTATACTAGCGACCTGCCGAACGGTATGCTCTCCCACTTCAAGATGTATGTTGATGACACCAAATTCTTTGCTAACCCTCTGGTGAATCATCTCCACCTTCAAGAGGATTTGAATAATGTTTGAGTGGTTGAAAGTTTGGATGTTACCCCTGAATGAAATAAAATGTATGCTCATGCATATTGAAAGATCCAATCCAAAGCAAAATTACCAAATAGGCAGAAGGAACTTGTCTGAAATCGAGGTCATGAACCCGATTGGATGTCACCCGTGAGCATTATTCTCGAGAGCTTCCACCAATTTCCCTGTAACATTTTTGGGCATTTCTCCCGTGGAGAACTATCGTGAAGTTCAAGCGATGCTCGGAACCATTCATCTCGCATCGTGGTAGTTGGACAACTGATTTCACATTTCTATCTGGGTTAATAGAGACACTCGCACAGCAATTTGTGGATGTGAACACACCCTTCTGCAGCACTTCTTCTACGTTACAAATGAAATTGTGTGATCCGATAATATTTCTTTTAGAAAAAAAATAGTTGCCATGACTTCTGCCCCAACCCTTGTAGTTGAAACATTTAGGGTTCTGAAAGGCAAATACAACATCCAAAACTTGAATGGGACAATTATCAGGGCCACTGACAGTAGACTTCAAGGGGCATCATCTGAAGCTTTGGAAGGAGAATGATCAGACTGGAGCTCAAAGGCTCTTTCTCATCAACAGTAGGAATGTGTCCCACATGATTCCACCAGGGCGTTTCCTTTGAGAGGCTGGACCATGTTCGTTCCTGAAGAGGATACAATTGTGCCGTGGGATAAAGCAGAACACTAATAGGGTTCATATTAAATTGGATTGTAGAGGTGTATGATGTGATTTACTCACAGATGGTTTTAATTGTACTTGATATGTGTATATCAATGTAAGCTGCTGCCATTAAGATGTGACTAGTATTGATAAAACCTTCCTAAAAAAAGGGGAAAGTGAGAGGTCCTTCAAAATTAAACCTTGCTCTTCACTAACAAAATATGAGAGTCCTAAGGGTGAAAATCCCGTTTTTTTGCAGTTAACCAATATTTTCAATATCATATTGGATGTTCACAATTTTGAAGGATTTTGGACATACTGCACACTCAAGATATTGTTCGATAGTTCTTTATTATGGGGACACCTTGAGGGAAATTAAACAAGAACTACTAATATCCATCCAGATCATTCCATATGGAGATAATTACTCGAGATATAAATTAAACGATGTGCACAAAGTTTGGTTGGTTTCATCTATTGATGATAAATTAATATTTTTGTCATTTTATTTCAGTAATTATTTCAAATACTCCAAGCTTTAAATCATTTTTTACGTTTGACTGGCCTTTTTTGAGCTGTTCCTAAACTTTCCTTAAAACATTGCATACAAAGATTTTAAATTATATTACTTCGGATTACTGGTAAATTTGGGTCTCTTTGATTCTGTGATAAACATAAAATATTAAATTCTATACATAAGAAGTTGAATAAGATACTTTAAAATCTCTTTATGCTTCTTTCTAAATACTTTTTAGACATTTTGAAAGAATTGCATAAAAATAACTCACCCCGAACATTTTGAATGAGAATGAGGTATGCAAATAACACAAATATTTAATAATGATTCCTTACAAATTATTCATCTTCAAATTTTCAAATTTCTCATGTCTCATAGCCCCACAAGTTACTTTTTGTTTGTGGTCTTAGCATTTCTGTTTTTTACTGATAGAAAACTGAAAATCAAATTTTTATTCAAAATTTATTTCTGAAACGCTATCTGAACACCAACCATTAGGATATGTAAATATTGTGGGCCTAGCTATTTTTCTTGATTTATAGCTTCTTTTCTTTCTATTATTCCTGATATGTCTTTTTTCATTGCCTTACAATGCCTGGGAACATATGTTCTTGTAAAATCGTTATAATTTTTGATTGAGAGTTGTCTTTCGTTTATTTTTCTTGACAGTATACAAAAGTATACTTTGGGGGAAAAAACTAATTATGCTAATGCTCAGTTCTGAATTGCTTTTCAGCTGTTGCCCCACAAACGAGTCTTTTTGGAGCAACCCCAGCACAACCTTCTGCCTTCGGTACCCAGAACACTGGATTTGGTGTTTTTGGCAGCCAACCAAATCAGGTAGAGTACTATTTCTCTATTAAATTTCAAGCATTATAAAATTGCTAAAAATCTGTCATGTAAATGCCTCGAATATTTCAAACGGGAAATGACGTCGGCAAAGAAAATGGACTCTGAATATTGACATATGGAACGTACAAAGCATCTCAAACAAACAGCAAGAAGTAATCCAGGAAATGATGAGAAGAAACATTGATATAGCCGTCTGGTCTGAAACAAAAAAGAAAGGCAAAGGAAGCAAAAAACTGAACAACTTTGTGCACTTCTACAGTGGCGTAAACAAACATGAAAATGCTAAATCTGGAATTTCTATTGTTATTGGTGAAAGATTCGGTAAATGTATAAAATGTTGGGAATGTATAAACGAACATCTTATTAAAGTAGTGTTAAGAATCAGAGGAAAATACATAAGTGTCATAGGAATATATAATTTGAATGAAGATGCCCCAGTAGCTAGGAAAGATTATTTTGAAATGATAGTCAAAGAAACCCTAGACAGTATTCCCAAGTCCCATGAAATAATATTTGCAGGGGATTTTAACGGAAGAGTTGGGAGGGACAAGAACAGTAACATTGTGGGTCAATATGGAGAGGAAACTCGCAATGAGAATGGAAAAAGACTTATTAATATTTGCGAAGAGTATGAAATGAAAATTAATAACTTTCTTCCAACATAAGGATATTCATAAGTATACCTGGCACCAACATACAAAAAAATTAAAATCTATTATAGACTTCTGTATTACCAAGCATTTGTCATTGTTTGGTAATTGCTAAAATATACATTCCATTTACTTCAAATAGCACGGATAAAGAAGATAAAGACGGATTGGTCATGAAACCTACCAAATACAATTTAAGCAGTCTCCTTGATGAAAGTACAGCATATCTTTACAGAAAAAGACTTGAAGCTGAGCTATTAGTAAAACACAGGCCAATAGAAAAAGAATATAAACACACAAAAGAATGTATTCACCAAGCTGCAGAGGAGGCTTTAGGTACTTGTAAGTTAAAACCGAAACAGTATTGGTGGGACACAAGTCTAGAAGAAAAGATCAAGACGAAAAGAGAACTGTATTTAAAATGGCATAGTGACAAGAAATATGAAACTAGTTTACAGTACAAGAAAATATGTAGAGAAGTAAAACAAGAAGTGTTATCAAGGAAGAACAAATTGTGGCTGGATAAATGTGATTATATAGAACAATTCATAGGTGGAGCACAGAGCTCTGAAGCCTGGAGATTAATTAAATCTATAAAAACTAATAAAAAAACAATATTGCATTATCAAACATCAGCATCAATAAATGGAAAGAATATTTTGGAAGGCTGCTTCTAGAAAACAGTAACTTCCAGTCAAACAAGGAAGTGAAATTTGAGCAAATGGTAGATCTGACAATTGAGGATTTAGAAAAAGCGCTTAAGACCATGAAATCTAATAAGTCATCAGGACCGGGAGATATACCAGCAGAACTTCTTAAATATGGTCCCTATAAACTGCACCAAATGCTCAAACACATGTTTTCAAGGTGCATGAATGGAGATCATCCTCCTCAGAGTGGCGAACGTCTTACCTGACACCGATCCATAAGAATGGATCTAGAGACAATGAAACAAACTACAGAGGAATAGCAGTTATTGGATCTATAGGTTGACTATATAGGAAAATAATCCGAAATAAAATAGAAGAAGAGATAAAAGGAAAAATCGGAGCAGAACAATGTGGTTTTACTGCCGGTAGATCGGTCATAGACAATATATTTACATTAAAACAACTTATAGAAAAGAGAACAAGGAGAGGTAGGGAAGTTCATCTAGGTTTCATTGATCTTCAGAAGGCGTATCACAATGTACCAGTTGCTAGAGTATGGGAAGAAATGGATGGACTTAATATCAGGGAGAACTTAATTGGAGCCACAGAGAATATATATAAGAACAACACCTCTGAGTTTAAGATCTACAGTAGGCTCTCGGATCCATTCCCAGTCAGTAAAGGTCTTTGTCAGGGTTGCTGTCTTTCCCCAACACTGTTTAAAATATATTTGCATCAAATTTTACAGCAGTGGGAGAAACAATGCAGAATAATGGGAATGACGATTGGAGATGATAAATTATACACATTATATTTCGCCGATGACCAGGTAGTAATTGCAGAAGATGCGGACGATTTTGAGTTTCATGATCCGGAAACTCAATGAACCCTTTTGAAAAGCAGGACTTACTATTAACATGGACAAATCTGAATACCTGGCAGTTGGGAACAATGAGATAGAAGATCTTTTTCTGGAAAATGGAGTAAAAATGAAAGGAGTAAACAAATATAAATATTTGGGTGTACTCTTTAACAAAAGGGAAATAGCTAAGAAGAAATTGAAAGACGAATAAGCTTGGGGAGAAATACGACACGAAGTATAAACTCTGTCTTATGGAACAAAACCATCACTAACATTACTAAAAGACGTCTTTACTCCACACTAGTCAAGAGTGTTACAACTTATGGTTCAGAAGTTTGGGAGGTTTCTAAAAGAACAAAAGGCCTTTGAAATGGACTACTGGCGTAGAAGTTGCGGTTACAGCAGACGTGACAGAATTAGAAACAATGACATAAGAAAGAAAATGGATATAAAGAAATTTATCCTCAATGAAATAGAGAAAAAACAAATCGTTTGGTACGGTCATGTTATGCGAATGGCAGATGCAAGATGGCCAAAACGAGTCTTGCATTGGGTGCCGACAGAAAGACGGAAAGAGGAAGACCCAGACTTGCATGGCAGGAGGGAGTGCGAGAGGCTATGACGGTAAAAGAAATGCAAAATGATCTATGGTCAAACAGAGGGGCAGGGAGACTGAGAGTGGAGAAACGGCGACAGCTCTGTGTGTGCGTGCGTGCGTGCGTGTTTAAAACGATTTATATCAATGTTACTGTTCATCCAAAGAATTAGTTTCAAAACTTTCAATTGTTTTGCACAGAAAAGTATACTTTTATTTCTTCCAATATGAGGACAGACATGTCCAAATACAGTTAAAATATTAATTAGGAAGATACTAGATTTGCAACAAAATAAGTCAAATTTTTTTTCCACAGTAGTTTGGCATGGTCCCATTTCAATTTTGAATTGAGTATCGTTATATCTCTGTCTCTGTCGTTTTCCTGTAAACCTCATTCTCAATTTCGTATATATATATATATTGTATATGATGTACATGTATATGTATATGGTGTTTATTGAGTATAAAAGTAAATACATATTCATAGAGTGTATTGGAACTAATAAACAAAGATTGAAACAGTATCCATAACTAATTACATTTGAGATGCTTTTGAAATATGAGGTAGACTACACAGCTAATTTGCGTAAGTAATAACAATATGTTTGCAAGCTTCCAAGGTCGGTTGCCGGATAAATCCTGAATATTGTTAATTCATATTAGCTTCTTTGTACAGTTGCCACATTATCATTTTCACTGATTTTATTTCAAATAAATAGAACATTGTTTCTTAATTTAACTACTGAATATTTTGAATCTCTGGAACCATACTTAATACAACTTAACTGACATTGTAAGTTTTTCTTACATAATGGTGATCAAGAAATATTTTACACTAATGAAAAACAGATGTATCGAACTTTTGTTCTCAAGAATGCTTCAGTTTTCATTTAATTGCATTTTCTAGTGATATACACAACTGTCAATCTGTATTAATTGGTTTTTCATGTTATGTTCTTGTTTTTTCTATGGTCATTCTTTAATTTATTTTTAAAATTAATTTTGATATCATTGAATGCGTTTGTGTTGCAGAGTATTGGTCTCTTCAATCAAAACAAATCACCATTTACTGTGAACACTACCAGTACAGGATTTACTTTTGGTCAAAATACTGCCACTAATCAAACTCAGAGTATATTTGGAAAACCTGCTACTGGAACTGGATTTGGATCAAATTTTGGAACAAACAGTGCCTTTGGAGGTGCAAATATGTTTGGATCTAACCAAAATACTAGTCTTTTCAACCAATCAGCATTTGGCAAACCAAATAATTTTCCCTTTGGTAACCAGTCAACTCCTGCAACTTCAACATTAGGTAAAATGGAATTAATTTTGTTTGGTTTGTTTAAGTTAAATCAATAGTATTGGATTGAATATTCTTTTGTACATAAACTGGAATTTCAGGAACTGGAGTAGGAGGCCAGTCGTTGTTTGGATCTACTGCCAATAAACCTGGAGGTATGTTTGGGACAGGTACAAGCATGTTTGGAGGTGGATCCACTGGTTTTGGCTCTTCTACCTCAACATTTGGAATGGGTACAAGTCTTGGTTCTTCTTGGGGACTTGGAGGACAATCTTTGTTGGGAGGGTAAGTTTGATAAAGAGTTTTAACATTATTTTTATGAAGTGAATGCTTTGATTAGTACGAATAATTTAATTAAAATAAGTCACTATTTTAATTTTACCAGGACTGCAACAAATACCACTCCCAGTCAGCAAGGAAACATATCTGTTCATGAACAGATGTTAGCCCTGGCAACGATGCCATTTGGAGATACTCCTCTTTTCCGCAACCTATTGCCTGTAAGTAATAATACATCTTCAATAAGATATAATGAGAATGCAGTGGAATGTGTTCCTGTAACAGGACTATTAAAAATGAATGAAAAAGAAGAATTAACTGATTCATTTTAACCTTTTTCAGTTCAAAGCACTAAAAGGCATCCATCTAGGAACACCCTTTCCTCCTGCTCTTTCTAAAAAATGCCATCGCTTAATGTCACGTAACCCATCAATTATGCCATCTAACTACCATTATACAATTAGTACAACAGTCACACTAATTATTACAACAATTACTCTGTTTATTAACAGATTTTCAATGATCTCTACATATTATATATAAATTATGTGTACTGTATATAAAATTAATAAATTGTAACGTAATAATATATACATTGTTATAATTTATAATTGATGTTTAATGTTACGAGTAAATAGATTATAGCCAGTGTTGCTGTGTTAATAGTGTAATTGATGGTGCAATAATTAGTGTAGTTTTTATGTATTTCATTTGTATAACAAATTCCGCCTGAGATCATGTTCATCTATTATTGCCTTCCGCTAATATATATAAAATTATTATGAAAAGATGGTATTTCTTGGGGGCAAGCAGCTCTGAAATACTGGGGAAGGGTTAATGTACAAGTGAATATTTGAAGTACATGATTTGCATGGATTGTATGTACAGACTGATTAAAAAGATGGTGATATAGTATGCCTGTGTGTTGTAGTAGTTTAATAATTCATACGAAACCAAAATCAATGAATCATAACCTTTTCTGACAGTGTGATGTTATTGGCAGAGATGTTTTGTACATGCGTTTGTGTTTATGAAGAAAACGATAAGATATAAATATAATTCACATTGTCAATATTAGAATCATGACAAAAAAGTGCAGTAATACTATGCATCAAATTTCTGAATTAAGTTGAATGTTATCTATCTTTAGTAACCTAACTGCATGTTAAATGTTATTAATCAGCCTGCTATCAACAGGTCATGGTACTGCTATAAGCATGTACAACAGCCTTGCAGAAAATATTTTAATAAATTGACTTTTCATCCAGTTGCGATATTTGTTGTAAAATTCTTAACATTACTTGGAATGAATGATGTTCTAAAATTTATTTGTCTTAAAAGACCTCATTACATCAGTTGCAATTAAAGATGTGCAGTTCTCAGCAGAAGTAGAGAAACTTGTCAACAAATGTGATCACATTACAACTGAAAATATTAACTTTAATTTAATCTCTGAAATTAATGTGTTTCAATTCTCTGACAGTGATGCTAAATAAACATTCTGTCCTACTTGTTAAAAATGCTACTGTAATGTACTCATAATATTGTGTGCAACTTCATCTTTGGTGTATTATTGTATGTTATTTGATGTGCATTGATACTTATTGATGGGATTTGATTTTTCATACTCTGGTTTTGAACTACAAAATTTGTATATTTTCATTCAGGCCAGCAGTAAATCAAGTGATCTCCTGAAACCAACAAGTCCTGCTCCTCACAAAGTAGCTCAAAAATCATCCAGTATTTCCAATCAATATAAAGTTTCTCCTAGATCTACTACCAAAATCAGAGTGAAACCGGTATCAACAACCCAACTATCCAAGGTATGCTAAATTGTATTGACTTAATTATATTTAAAGTTATTTGATTGTGTAGAAAAATATCTCAGTGCTTCTGTACTGAACAAGCCCGTGCCTTTATGATGCCAAAGCAATTTTGAAATGTTGAAAATCATAGTTGCACCTGCAAAACTGCCTATATGCCCTTTTTATGAAAATAAGGAGTAAACTTGACAAGAATTAAGAAACTACAGTAAACTTTATTTATATGCTTTCAAGGGCATTGAAGAGAGAAAAATGTGAAGTTGAGAAAAACGTCTAACTGAAAATGAGAATCCAAGAGCAAATAACTCGGTGTTTTGACAATACTGTCATAACAGTATGCATATAATATTCTCAATACATAATATTTTCAAGAAAGAAAGTTCTCACTTTCATACTAGGCAACATGCAAATATTATGCTAAGCTCTAGGGTCACTGGTGGGCACTAGTGTCATTATCCTGGCACCCATCGGCTTTGTTCTGTCTCCCCAGTTCCTGTCAGGTTCTAATGGAAGACTGCCAGGCTTTACCTACCAAAAAACTAAATACCGTGAACACTGAACCAAAAACACATTCCTGGGGCTACTCTAGGATGATATATTTGTTATCACTTACCGGTTGGTTATCTTTCTATGTGTATATAGGCAGGACATTTATTATGGACATATAAGTGTGAAAAATGAATTAACATAAAATGTAAAACGTAATCTCACATCATTTAACACAGAAAGTTTAGGAATTTAGCTGGGACTTACAAGCAAAGTAAAATGTTTTTCACGCATAAATGTGAAAAACCTATCAGTGCAAAATATATAAATGAAGTTTTACTGTGTATGGAATTGTACTTAGAATTAGTACTTTAATCATAGATTAGTTGTAAGAAATATAATGTGACTATTTTGTTCAGTTTTTTTAATGACATCAACACTATTATTTTTTTCCTCTTCCCCCCCTTTTTGTTTTTGTTTGTTTGTTTGTCCTCTCAACCTCAAAGGTCTGGATGTATTTCCTTACAACTTCCAGGCTTGCCATAGCTTCACTGAAAGTTGGTTTTCCATCGTCATCGTCATCAACCTCCTCCTCCTCCTCCTCTTTTGGAGTAATGTTCATCATCTCACTTATAGAATGTGTCTTCCTCTTCGCTGCTATTCTCACCAATTCTCTCTCTACCCCAACACTATACTGATGCATCCTCTTGCTTATGCAACTCACACACCACCTCAATCCAACGAAACAAACAATTCAAAAGAACATTTTTTTTTGTGAGAGCGAAATTTATATGCGATGAACACTTCTCTTACGTCGCAACATGATTCAATGCAGCAAACTTACTATAATACACCTTCATACGTATGGCATTGCAGCAGGAAACCATTTTTGGTACACTACTTTGGCTGCACTGCATGATAGGTGGCATCGGTTGAAGTAATTTACGACTGTTTCCTAGTCATGGAGGGGAAACAATTAAGTCCAGAAATTTTTAACATTAAATGCAGGTTGTGCGTCAAAGCTAATGACATTAAATCAAGAATACAATTGCATTAATTACACACAGGCATTGTTGGGACATTCAGAAATTAATGTTAAATCAGGGTTGTACTGTATTTTTCATAGGAGTAATATTATATATGTAAACCGATGTCTAAAAGCTTCAGCCCCAAATCTCATAGATTCACCACATCTGTTAGAATCGTTCTTGCCACATCCAGTGACTGTGTTTTTGTCCTTTTGGCAATCCTGTTGCTTTGAGGAGTGTGCATTGTAGTACTCCCACTTTTTTTTCTCTTTTCTGAATAATATTCCAAGAAAAATGTATTTTAAATTCAAGACCATAATATGAACATATTTTACTTTTCTTTCCGTTTCTCTTTCATGGCTATGTGTAATTTTTTAAATTTATTTCCAGCTTAATTTTTGTGTCTTCAAAATTCTACAAATTTTTTTTTTTTCTGAATTCATCCATAACAATCTTAAATTGACGTTTACCAAGTGATTCCGCAGGCATAGGGTCACAGAAATGAACTTGATTCCTTTAAAGAACTTTAATACTTGTTTCAATATGCAACATATGAAATGATAATCTCAACTTTTCCCTTCTTATTCAAGATTTACAACTATCACTTGAAGTAATATTTCAATCTCGGGAAGTGAAAAAAAGTAGTGTAGACTCAAGTCAGGTGAATAAGGAGGCTGAGGAGTTAGAGGAATGTTGTTACTGATTTAAATCTGGTTGATTGAAATAGCTGTGATACAAGGTGCTTTGTTGTACTGCAACACTTATATGTTCTTGATGGTCTGTCACACACCACCCTTTTTCAGTGTTTTTCGAGGACGTCTCTGTAAAAATGTTGATCCGTTTCATGTTGCACAAACTATGCATGATTACCAGGCTATTAAAAACAATTCTAATCAGCATGCAATGGATCTCCAGTTAGCCCATTCTTGCTTTTTGTGACCTTGAAGAGGTTGAAGTGTGCCACAGTGGGATATGGTGCTTTGCTTCTGGGTCTCAAACACCCAAGACTCATTACCAGTTACGATATGTTCCAGAAAATGGGAATTGTTTTAGATTGCTTCCATAAAGTCAAGGCACTTTTCCTTTCTGATGTCCTTTTCCTCTTGCAAAAGGGTTTTTAGAACAACTTTTGTGCAGATTTTTTTCATACCTAGTTCATGATTAATGATGTTAGTTAAATTCAACTCTTGTTAAACCTTTCACTGGTAAGTTCTAGGGTTTGAGCTCAACACTGCTGAATTCTCCCTAGCTATCTAGCTAATGTCAAAAATCCTGACAGCTGTTTGGAGGAGAATCATACCATCAAACTGCTCCGATTGGTATCTTCTCTCTCTCTCTCTCTCTCTCTCTTTTCCCTTTCTTTCCCCTTTTCTTTTTCTTTTCCCCTTTTCTTTTCTTTTTTCTTTCCTCCCCTCGAGATTTTCCATAGCTTCTCTGATCAATATGAGGTGAATGCCAGAACAGAACCTAACCTAACCAACTGGCCACTGACCACTTGCAATCTTTCCTTTTTCCTTATCCTTTAGTTACTTCCTTAGTTATACATACTTGATGGCATGATTTTTGACACTAGCTAGTTAGCTAGCTCAAATTCAGCTTCTGTGGAGTACAATTGTAGTGGCCAGTTGCTCTGATTGGTACTTTCCTGTGTTTTCTCCCATCAGCAACAAAAGAATGCCAGCAGTATGAATCCTAACGAAGAGGCCCCAAATGCACATGATCTTTCCATTTTTCTTGCCCTATTCTTACCCTTGACTTGCACATGCTGTTATTTACATGTACTATAGACTAAGGATGTATAGACAGCTCACTGCGGGCAGCCGACTGGCTATGCGGAAATGGTAACTCATTATTCAGAGATGGCACCACCGTCGCATCTTACGAGCTCTGCTCAGAGGCGGGATTTCAGATCTTTTATTGGGAGGGAGGGGCATGTTTGGGCGCTATTATAAACAGGAAAATATTTGTTTATATTAATGCTTAAATTAAATATGCTGCAATTATATACACTGTTTTCAATGTTGTTAATTATGTAATTATTATTGAATGTTATTAGTTAGAGTAGTTGACACACAAGTAACAATCCTAATTGTTATTTGAACGGTCCAAACTCTGAATTCAACGATGCACTTTTCTCAGAGAAACATGTATAGAAATATCGAAAATATGTATTATTTATTATGATCACAAATGTTTATACATCACTGTGGGATGCATATATTAAATTCTACATTAATAAATTATTTTAATTAAAATGCAATCTTCTGTTCTTGGCAACATCGAAAGTATTAAGGTCACAATATGAGCCCCCACTCTTATTTTGACTTCAAATAAATGAATTAAGTGATTTTTTAAATAACAGAAACAAACAAATACGATAGGCCTAACTTCATCTTCCAACATTTGTGCAAACTTTATAAAAAATATGAACTTTAGTAACTATTCAGAAAGTGGAGAATAATCAATAATTAAAAAAAGTCATGTTTGAAAAACTAGTGGTGCTACATAATGGCACAGACTTTCTTGTGTTAGTTTCCTATTTTCTTTGGTTTAGACGAGCTATTCGAATTTCCCTCATACTCTTACCAGCTGGCATCTATCGCTGCCCAAAGAACATTTTTTAAAACTTTTCTCAAATTTTTGGTTTCCTAACAGTAGAACCGAAATCTTACTTTAAGAATATTTAAGAACAGTAGAACCTTGTCCTAAATGACAATTTTTATTACAACAATTTGGACCAGTTTTTAAGAATATGGCGTTTAAGTGCTACTGTAAATTTGAAATTTGAAGCTCCTTTTTAGAGAAAGTTGATGAGTTTTTGAAAACGTTCATTCGAAGTTATTCGAAGCACTGTATCTGACAAATACAGTTGTGTTAACAAATTGCGGAAAATGTGCATACTAAGGGTGTGAGAGAGCTTTTAAAAAATTGTGTAATTTTGAAGAAACAAAAAATACCCCAAAATGAATTTAATCATATTAAAATTTGCAATTAGTATTATCCGTTCGAAAAGTTTGAAAAACAATTGGAACCATTTATGGGAACCACAGAATACGGTTGTTTTCCAGAAACTTTATATCACGTTATTTAAACCACATGTACTTATAAATATAATAATGTAAACAAATTGTCGCTAAAGCATATACTAACGACGTGACAGACAAGTCAAAACTAGTGGTGCTACAGAATGGCACAGACTTTCCCGTATTAGTTTTCTATTTTCTTGGGTCTTCGCTAGCTATTCGGAATCGCCACATACTCCTTCTTGCCAGCTACCATCTATCACCGCCAAAAGTACATTTTTTTGTCATTTTCTTAATTTTTCGGTTTCCAATTGGTAGAACGAAAACATTAATTTTAGAATATTAAAGAACACAAAAACCTAGCCGTAATTGGCAATTTCCTTTTAATAATTATGTTCCGTTTAAGAGTAAATGGCGTTTTAGCACTACTAAAAATGCGAAATTTGAAGCTCATTTTCACAGAAAATGATTGAGTTTTCAAAATACTTTATTTGAAGTTATTTGAAGCACTTACACTCGCAATGAATTGCTCGTAATGTGCACATTAAAGATGTGAGAGATCTTTCAAAAAAATTACAATTATGAAATTTTTGAAAAAACGAAAAAAAAACTTTACGCTATACTAAAGAGTATAATTAGCACTATCCGTTACAAAAGTTTCAAGAAAAAAAATTGCAGCCATATACGAGAAAATTTCATTTCTGAAAATTTCTGCATTTCTGAAAATCGTACGTATGGTTTAGGCGCTAGCAGTGTTCACAGACGGACGGACGGACAGACGGACGTTTTCCTTTCAATTGGGTTTTCGGTATCAAGGACCTAGAAAACAGGGTTTCTGGCTACACCACGTGTTAGGGGATTTTTTTTCTTAATTTAGCTACTGGTTTTATCCACTTATTCGTTTTCACAGCCCGGCAATTAATTTTTTCCCGCCGAAAATTGGCCATTTTTTCGCGCAGCATTACATAACTTTCCCTATACTATGTATATCACTCCATGTATACGTATGGATATGGGAAAGTAAAAATGGAGCTTTTTTAAGAGAATTAAGTTTCATCGCTATTGTAAATGCAAAATTTGAAGCTCATTTTCACAGGAATCTTTTGTTTTCAAAAAACCTCATTTGAAGTCATTAAAAACTCTTTCACTCACAAATACATTAGTGTTTACAAATTGTAGGAAACGTGCATATTAACGGTGTGAGAAATCTTAAAAATGACATTTGTGTAATTAAAAAAAAAACAACAACAAGAAAAACACCTCAAAAGAGTACAATTGGCTCTATCCGGTCGAAAAAATTTTGGAGCCGTTTTTGAGAAAATAGCGTTTGAGTGTTTCTGAAAATACAGAATTTTGTGCTTGTTTTCACAGAAAATGGTTGAGTTTTCGAGATTCTTTACTTGACATTATTTGAAGCACATGTACTCATAAATATAATAATGTTAACAAATCTTTGCTAATGTAAATATTAACGACGTGAGATAAGAGTCAAAAACATTATATTTTTGTATTTTGTGAAAAAGTAGAAGAATAGAGCAATATGTCGTTTATGACATCTCACAGAGTAGATTTAGTACTATCCCTTTCAAAATTTTAAATAAAAAATTTGGAGCTTTTTTGAGAATCCTTTTTCCTTTTCCTTTTTTTTTTCTTTCTTTTTTTTTTTCTTTTTTCTTTTCTTTTTCTACAAATTGCACATTTTACACGCAATATTGCGCTGAAACGACTAAAATTTTCAAAAAAATGTACATAACCTTAATGAAAGACCTCACTTTGGGAAACGTTATTTGGAGCAAAAATCCCCATCTTCAATTTCGTAGTTGTAGGAAGATGCCGCAAAAAATTGAAACTTAAAGAATTTTCAAAAATTCAGAGTTAACCGTGAAAATCGAACCAATGCTACATATATAAGTGTATTTTACTCTATTCTTACCAGAAATTTTTAAAAAAATGGAGTCGTTTTTGAGAACATGTTGAAAATATCCGTGGGGCTTTTATGTAAAGTACTCCCAAAAATTAATGAATGTTCTTCAAAATCAAAGAGCTATGACTGAGGCCAAATGGACATGGATTTCTTCAATTTGGAAAAAATCGTACGCATACTGACGGACGTTTGGCTTTCAATTGGTTTTCCGGTATCAAGGACCATGAAAAGAGGGATTCTGGCTACACCGCGTATTAGAGGATTCTTTTTTCTTAATTTAACAACTGGATTTATCCGCTTTTTCGTTATGACGGCCCGGCAATGAATTTTTTTCTGCCTAAAATTTTCTGCCGTTTTTTCGCGTAGCATTACATAACTTGCCCTAAACTACGTATATTACTCCGTATATACATACGTATACGAAAAAGTAAAAATTACATTTTTGTACTGTTTGCAGAAACCAGACAATAAAACAATATAGCATTTATGTCACCTTGTAGATTACATTACGCCCTATTCCTATCAATTTTATAATTTTTTAATTTTTTAAATAGTGCACATTGCACGCAATATTGCGAAACTACTACACTTTTCAGAAAAATGAACAGAATCTCAATGAAAGAACTGACTTTTGAGGACAAATTTAATTGAAAGAAAAATTTTGTAGTTGTCGGAAGACAAAAAAAAATTCAAAACTTTGCAGTTTTCGAAAATTCAGAGTTAACTGTTAAAATCTGGCCAATGCCACCTGAAGTGTATTTCACTTTTTTTCTTACATGAAATTTAAAGAAAAAATATGGTGTTTATGAGAGAATTTTGAAAATTCGCGGGGGCTTCATGTACCCCCAAATTTCAACGAGTGGTTCTCAAAATCTCAAAGTTTCGACTCATGTCAGATGGACAAGGGTTTCTTCAATTTGGAAAAAATCCAAGTATGGTTTAGGCTCTAGTGGTGTTAACAGACGGCCGGACGACCGACAGACGTTTTCAAAAGAACTGTTTCGGTATTTCGAGACCTCAAACGTGTATTTCCGTTGAAATCTGGAAATCAATTTTCCTCACCATTTCGTATCTTTCAATATACTATATGTATTTCTCCGTATATACGTATGTATACGGGAAAGTAAAAATATATTTTGGACGGCGATAGAAGGTAGCTGGCAAGAATATGTGGCAGGTATGAATAGATAGCCGAGACCAAAGGAAACATAACTAATATAGTAAAAGTATGTGCCGTTCTGTAGTTAAGTTTATTATATTCTCGCACAGATGTCAAAAACCCGAGACGTCAAGAATGTTGTTTCGCAAAATTAAGCTTGATTCTCTGATGAATTTGTAATGCTGTGATACAAAACAAATAGCATATGCAACTCGTTTATAATGTTGAATTAATTGCATTCGTACAAATTTGAATGCAAATAACGCTCCTAACGTCGCTTCATTTTTAAAACATATATTCATACAATAAAGCTTAACATTATACATAAGGACCAGATTTTTAGGTGACAAAGACATTCAAACGGACAATTCAAGACAGACAAAGCGCATTGGAACTTTAATTTTTTATTTCTAACACTTATATAACCCAATTGAAAGCATTTCACAAACTTCCGTTGCACCTAATTTGCAACTAAATAACTCCGCTGCAACTAAATAGACCATTGGCTCCTATTTCTCTATTTCCCAGTCTTTGCGTACACACATTACATGTACATATTGTTTAAAATTAAATCAGACAATTTTTGTGCATGTCATGCACTTTGCTTTGCTACACTGCTCGAAATTAACTTTCCTCTATTTTTAACCTCAGAAGAACAAAAGCAAAGGGGATGTCGTTCACTGCTAGTTATCGCGACAGATGAATTTTTTTAGCTGATATTTTGCCGATTCCAAAGATGCTACGAAACGAATCCAGTTGAATTTTGATGTACATGCTATGTCTAACATTTATTAATGCAAATCTTATGTTTTCTCAACCGATGCGTCAACGTTGTTTTGTAAACACTTTTTCACTTATTACAAGTTGCACACATTGTTTACCTCGGTGTGCTCATTACAGAAGAGTTTTGAACAGATACTACGTCTCTTTGATTCCTATTTCTTTCCCAAGGTCATAAATGACGTCTTTTTTGGCATTGCTGTAAATTTTCTGAATTGAGGAAGCTGTTTCTTTCCCGAAAACGTGACTGGCTGACATTTGTTATTCTAACCTGTTTGACTGTCTCCTTACATTTTGCGTACGAACCAAATTCTTGCAATATCAACAATAATGATATCGTTTTTACTAATATTCGGTTGGGATAAGTAATATTCCTGTCGCATGCCCACAAAAGCTGGAGCGCTCACGACTTCAAAAACTCACTCTCCTGACAGAGCTACATAATTAAGCCGCAGCAATACTGTCTTCGTAGGTGTCGATCTTATAATCGCTCACACGTAGTGTAAGATAACATTCCGATGAAAAGATGTTGTGCAACCCGTCATCTGCCCGTCCCTTGGGCACGAATCAAGTAATCGATCAAACAAAATCAGAAAATCCAATATTACACGCAGATGAAGAGACCCAGGTCGAATGGACCCCGCATGCCCTGTTGCCACATCTCACTGTAGGGAGTCAATCTCATTACTTAATTTACTCATCTTGATTTTTGATGATGATTTACTCATTTTGATTTTATTAATCTGTCATTCTTGTACTCTAGATAACAGAATTTTAACTTTCTTTTTCTTTAACTTTTTCTTTAATTTTAACTTTCTTTATAATTCTATTCTTGATACTTTAAAAGAATCCATTCTTTTTTATATTTTTCTTCCATTCGTTAGTACAATATGAATAAACTGCACTCTGTTACCTCACATTAAGAGTAATCATGTGTTGATGTCTGTCATAAATTTATTTATTTGATGTATGAACAATTAGTTCAATATACAAATTTTTAACACCTATAATGAAACATTGTGGACAAATTACAAAACAATAATACAAGTCCTGTAATCTAGAAAATGAAGTATAATAATTCTACAAAAAATAAAATGCATATTTCACTAAAGTTGAAAGCCACTTTTTTTGATAGTATAAAATAACTAATCGATTAATCTTCTCAGTAAACTATAGACAAATTTCAGGTTTTCAGTAACTGTTTGGTGTAGTAAGTTCAGTTCCTATTGAATCCCAATCGAGATTTTGTTACTGTTGAATTGTTGTAATCCCAGTCGGGATAGTTTGGTGATATAATCTCCATGGACCCATGGTTGCTCAGCACTGCCCGTTCCTTTGCGACCTACCCTGTTTATGTGCATAACTTGTTTCTAACTGAATCTTGATGTATGATTCAAAATATGAATATACTTTCTTCATTGGAACAAACACTTATTTACTTCAGCTTTGCTAACAAATATAGATATGTTTGACTATTCAAATATCAGAATGGGAGATGTAATGCTTTTGATGAAAGATTAATTCTCCGTGCATATAACATGTAAATTATGTAGGTACATTTATCTATGGTGGAGCCCAATCTAGTTGGAGGATTATTTTCTAAGTATATAGAGTTGTAAACTGGGCTTTAAGATAATGAAGGATTTCCTCTATTTGTTCTGGCGGAAACCTTAAATCATAGTTTACCCAGTAATGAAAGGCTAGAACACCTACCAACAATGAGTTCATGAATAAATTGTATATTGTTCAATTCTCTCGGAGATCTTGAAGGTAGAGTATTTTGTGCAGCTGATATGAAAATGTAGTTATATTTTATTAATGGATCTGGTAAGCTATAATGTGGTGAAAGCATCGTAAAAAAATTATGCTGTACTGTTCCTAAATCTTTTACATGTAGATAAAAAAAATATCCACACTGAAGAGGCATACATAAGTGAAGAGCTGACAAGTGATAAATACAAAGTTTTCAAAATTCTTACTGAATTTAATTTGCTACATGTCCATTTTATAGCATTTGAATAGATTTATTAACTACTGTATTAAAATTATCTTTAAAGTTAATTTCATGATCAAAGATCACTCAAAGAACTTTTGTAGATTTAACAACAGTTTGATTTGTACTGTTGATTGAGTAAATGTTTGCATTATTTTTTCTAAGACAATGAATGGTGGTTGTAACACACTTTCTGAGGATTGAAGCTATGTATCATTTCCAGTGCACCAACATATGAAACAATAATAGAATTTTGCAAATCCATGACATTGTGTTTTGAATTAATTAACTTAAAAACTTCAGATTATCTAAAGGTGTAGAAATTCTACACAGATCATTAATAAATAAAATAAACAAGTGGGTCCTGATGTGATTCTTGGGGACCACCTGAAAGCACTTTCAGAAATAAAATTTTTAAATTTAACATGCTGAAGTCCATTATCTGAGTAGTGGGAAAACAAATTCAGCAAAGAACTTAAGGCATTAAAAATATCATGTCCTTAAATAAAAATTAAATAAAAACAAAATTGAAAGTAATTTAAATATAACTAACAGCCAAATCTACAATTAAAGAAATATAATAATGTAAACGTGTAGCAAAAAAAAATTATTTGAGAGCATTTGACATGACCCCTGTAAAATTCACTTGCATTGTATGGCAGTTTTTGCAGATTCATAAGTCGTGCAATACACTTCTGCAAAAGAATGGACCTTATTTAGAAAATGTTAAACCTCTCTAACGTTTGCATCTACAACTATTCAATTTGTGCATTTCATTAGTTTGTTTATAATTATCTTTTTGCATGTTAATGGTTTAAAATATAATTCTTTACATTACTGATTATGTATTGTTTTTTAGCTTATCCAGTTTTCATTTTAATTTTGTAATATTTATCTGCAGAAAGCATTGTTTGATGGATTGGATGAAGATGTTCCTGCTCAGTTGGAAAACTTCTCACCTTTGCGAAGCACTAAGAGACTTGTGTTGAAAACAAAGCCTGTTGAAACAGAAGGTTCCTCAACTGTTGTGATTGGTACTGAAATCACAAACTCATGCCAAGAATCAGATAAAGAGAACAATGAAGTAATTCACGACCAACCTCCTGCAGAAGAAACCTGGTATGTTCCCACTTTTTAAACATTAAAATACATTAAGGTGAGTGTCCTCGTATGTTACCCATGGTAAATTCTTAATATTGATGACCAATTATCTCAGAAACTATTGGGGATACCAATTTGATATGTTTACTGCACATTGTCTGTATTATTGTTGTGCTTATGTACATTGAAAACAATTGCTTGGTAAGAAACTGAAATATAATTTTTTCTCAAACCTCCATTTTTTATTACAGAAATTTAATGACAAATTTATTTCTAAAATTGAAACAAATAATGCTAACTTCACAAATGTAGATCAACAGATTCACGTTGTCTAGTTGAGTACTCTGTAAAGGAATCAATAAAATGGGTTTAATAGTTTATGAGAAAACAGGGCATTTATAATGAAAAACTATGTTTTGAGAAAAACACTCCTCAAATTTTTACTAGGAATTATCCATCTTACATGTTACATTATATTACTTCAAAATGACCTGCTCCATATTGTGAATAATGTTTTTTATTGTTGATATTCATTCTTTGTTTGCCCCTAGATAAAAGCTTATGTAAACAAACCCAATGTATACATCCGCCTTGCTCCAATTCTCAATTGCCGATTCCACTTGCACTACTTTCGGCCATGTGTGCAGTATAGTCAGTGATCGCTCAGAACGAGAACACGGCTTCTGCAGAGGAGTAGGGGAATATTAACGTTTCTAATATCTCTGCGAATGCATCTTTTCACACATTAACAGAAACTACTCGATAGTAAAACTAATCAAATAACTCTTAACTACCAGTTTGCAAATAACCCAATTTTTTAAAAAAATTTACGAGAATGAAGTGAGCAAGCGCATGTCAATATCTTTATTACATTATTTCAACTGTATTAACTAATATTCACCTTTAATCTCATGCAGACAATTTACTTACAATCACTCTGCTTCAGGAAGAAGTGAAGAGGTTCAATTCCTTCCATGTCTGAAGCAGATAATTTGGTCTGAAAGAGGAACCTTCGGTGATGACTATCTCATTCACGACACTTTAGAAAAGCCATGCTTGAGAAGTTCTAAAAAGTGCTGAAAATGTATTACAAACATTCAATACTGCATGCTTTTCACCACTCCGTAATATTTTACCGCTGTGGTGTTTCACTATGGAGGGACACCTAAAATTTTCTGAAGATACTTTTCCAAAATACATTTGAAACTCATATTAGGAATAACATTTTGTTAAAAAAGTGATGTCAACAAAGAAAAAATATATTCAAACTGCTATTCCTTTTTATTTAAAAAATGACAAATCATATAGAGAGAGAATAATTAAAATGTCAAATGCATTGTGTAGGAATAACCTTTAGAGAGCTGGAAGTGAGTTGTCAATTCTTCAGTTAGGTTAGATCCATTGTTTATAACTTTTAATTTGTTTTGCTTGGAGGCATTTTTAATCATATTACCCAGCTCTATGCTTCAAGGCAAGTGAAATGCTTGAGGCTGAAAAAAGCAATGATAACCCAATGTAAACAGGCCCCCAATACAATCATGCCATCAGCACTGATCCAAAGCTGTAGAAAAACTTGGTTAATATTTTTATTTTTAAGCTTGGGTTCCTTGAACAATATAAAAACATCGTTAAGTAATTATTTTGCTGGAATTTAATATGTTTAGGAGAATTATGACTATCTTGAAAACCTTTTTAAAGACTGAGCTGAGTGAAAGAGTGAATCTTGCAATGTATTTATAATTTCAGGATACTCCTGAAATTCTTACACCTTTGAAAGCAATTAAGAATTTTACCTATAGTCCTTTATTATTTAGTATTTAAAATGTTTGACATTGATTTGTACAATCATCTGTTAATGCAAATATTCATTTAATTTGTGTAATACAGGCTCCTGGGAAAGGGAGGAAATGCAAATTCCAAAGAGGATAATAAAAATACAGATATCCAGAGGTAAACTGTTTAATCTAGTGGACAATACTTATTTAATTTTGATTTAAATGCCCTTTTCCATTCTAATTTAATATTTGTTTGCAGTCCCAGGAGAAGTATTGAGCTTACTCCTGATGTAGGAGAATTGAGATTACAAAGAATCACAAAATCAGCTTTAAATAGTGATGGGAATAACAAAGAACGAAGCAATGAAAGTTCTTCTGGCTCAGGTAATATACTCTTATCTTCTCATAATCTTTTCGTATGTGTTTGGTGTTAAGAGTAATTTTTGTTTTCTCTTAAGAATACTTCAATCTTGCAGAGGAGAGTCAAGAAGTTGATGATACACCTCCTGTAAGAGATCAGCCTTCACATCCGACTGGAATTGTTCTTAATCGAGTTGGGTATTACACCATTCCCTCTCTGGATGATCTGAACAGCCTCCTGACTGAAGACGGAAAATGTATTGTGGATAATTTTACAATAGGCAGGGATGGCTATGGAAATGTGTATTTCCCTGATTCATTTGATGTTGCTGGTTTGAATTTAGATGAAATTGGTAGCTATTTTTATTATAATTTATTGAAATTTAACTAATAGTGAAAAAGAAATTGATTATGAAAGAGAAATATTGTTATTAAATTATTCTTTCACATTTTGCAGTTCATTTTCGACATAAGGAAGTTGTTTTGTATCCTGATGATGAGAAAAAACCACCTGTTGGTGAAGGGCTTAACCGCAGAGCTCAGGTGACCCTTGATAGAGTGTGGCCTATTGACAAGTCAAATCATGAGCCCATCACAAATGCAGAGCGGCTTCAGGAAATGAGATATGAAGATAAGTTGCAGAGAGTATGTGCTAAGTTGCGAACTCGTTTTATGGAATATAGGCCACAAACTGGATCTTGGGTTTTCAAGGTGAGCTGAAGTTGACTTCAAATGTTATTTTTCTGATAATTGAGTATACATGACTATTCCTTCAGCATCTAAATTTAGAATTAAATGTGTAATATTAGATACATATCACCATTTGAGGAGAAAAACGTCACAAGTCAAAACTTTCCAGTTTTGGCCTACATTGCAAATTAGGGATATCTTTTTTCTTGAAAAGTGGCAAGTCTAATATATAATTCATATAATCTGTAATCATAGTTTCTTATATAATTTAGAAACTCAGTATTAAGAACCTTTTTACATAAAAGCAGTACAATGTAATGGTTTTTAAATTAATATGTGATAATCTTGGTAGAAGTGGCCGTATTGGCGGTTAGAAGTTGTAATTCCTGTCAAAAGGGATCTGTCTTTTGGTGTCATAGAACCAAATTCTGCTCATATGAAAAGGGAATTCACCCTATCACACTTGAGCTTACTGTGAAGACCTTCGAACTATGTGAAAAGTCTGAAGTAAGACTGCCTTTTGTCCAACAGTTTGTAATTTCCAATTTGCAATTTCCAATTTGCAGTTTGTAATTCCAAATTTCCGCCAAAACATATCCGAGCAGAGACATTAACTTGGATCATAATCCTGTTGTGGCGAATATAAGGGTAAGATTAAAAAGATGCCCATCACATAATACAAACAGGAAATTGAATTTAAGATTGTTGAACTCAGATGATGTGGTCCAAGAAATCTCTTACAAGCTCAATGAAGAAATATGTAAGATACAGGAGACTTGCATAGAGGAAACATGGCTAGGAGTTAAAAAAGTGTTTAATGAAGTTACGGAAAATAATCTGATGCAAGAGCTACAGCAGCGCAAGAATTGGATGTCTGATGAAATTATGTCAGTGATGACTGAGTGTCGCAAGATGAAAAAGTGTAATCTTGAAAAGTACAAGGAATTGCAGAAGAAGATAGGATCCAAAATCCGAACTGTGAAAGCAAAGTGGTATGCTTCACAATGTAGGGAGATAGAGATGTTAAATAAGATGCATGATGACTTTAACCTCCATAAAAGAATCAAAGAAATTACTAATACAGTAAAACCTGGCTATAAGAGACCTCGTTTTGAGAGAATCCCGCTTATAGGAGACACAATTCACGGTCCCGAGGTCAGTTGTATATAAACAATGCATTTATTTCCCGCTTTTAAGAGATCCCGTTATAAGAGATTCCCGGGTATAGTGGACAAGATTTTATTCTCCGCCATGCGTTTCTTCTCGCTTGTAAGAGACAAAGCGCGAAATTTTCCTCCAGGTGACAGAGGAATTTCCTCAGCGTGGTAAGGGTTGGGACACGTGCTTAAAATAGGCTGGAGCAGGGGTTCGCAACACCAGTGCCAGCGGTGGAGGGGGGAGGTGTGCGAAGTTCTCGTGAAGAAAGCTCATTCAGTTCAGTTCAGCTTCGTGTCTTGGCAACAAGAAAGACGCCTATAGTGCGACTTTTGTAACCGTGTCGCTAGAAGTTATCAGCTGTTTACGGTTTCATCCAATCGGAAGCTTCTGTGTCGCTAGTCGAAAGTCACGATGATGACTTTCAAGCTCCCGATTGGATGAAACCGTCAGCAGCTGATACTTGCCAGAGGTAGAGTTGAATAAATCACATTTTGTTTTTAGTGTTTTGACCAGTGTTTCCAATTGTTACTTTCTCGTATACGTAATATAGATAAAGTTATGTAATGCTGCAGAGAATCGACTTCGAGATTTTTAAAAGAATGCATGTTTTGGGGTCCTCTGATACCGAAAACGGTTTGTTTTTTCCTTTCAAAACTTCCCTTCGTCCGTCCGTGTGTCCGCCCGTCTACCCGGGTGTCCGCCCGTCTACCCGCGTGTCCGCCCGTCTACCCGCGTGTCCGCCCGTCTACCCGCGTGTCAACACTGCTAGCGCCTAAACCATACGTACGATTTCTTCCCAAATAGATATTCCCCGATCAATCTGATTCTAGTCGAAGCTTTGAGATTTTGAAAAAGTTTCTTCAAAATTTGGGGGTACTTTATATGAAGCACCCCGGGGATTTTCAAAATTTTCTCAAAAACGGCTCCAAATTTTTTCTGTAAATTTCTTGTAAGAAAATAGTAAAATACACATATTAAGGTGGCATAGGTTCGATTTTCGCGGATAACTCTGAATTTTCGAAAATTGCAAAAATTTAAAATTTTTACGGCGTCTTTCTGGAACTACAAAATTGAAGATAGAGATTTTTTTCTTCAAATAAAATTTGTTCTGCATATTGAGTTCTTTCATAAAGGTCATGTGAATGTTTTTCAAAAATTTAGTAGTTTTGTTGCAGTATTGCGTGCAATATGTGCGATTTTAAAAAACTACTAAAACACGATTTTCTCAAAAACTGCTACAAATTTGTTCTTTAAACTTATGGTAGGGAAAGTGGTAAATGTACTCCATCAGATGACATAAAAGCCATATTGCTCTATAGGTTGGTTTGTTCAAAAATTACAAAAAATGTAAATTTTTTCACATGTTTCTCATGTCGATAATATTTACATTAGCGGCGATTTTTTCACATTATTATATTTACGAGTACAAGTGCTTTAAATAATATCAAGTAAAGTTTCTCGAAAACAACCGTTTGTGTGAAAAGTAGCTCAAAATTTCGCATTTTCAGAAATGCTCAAACGCAATTTTTTCATATATGGCTGCAATTTTTTTCTTGAAACTTTTGTAACGGATAGTGCTAATTACACTCTTTAGTATAGTGTAAAGTTTATTTTAGTTAAAGTTTGAGTAATTTTTTTTTCTTTCTTTTTTTTCTTTTTTTTTTTCCAAAAATTACATAATTGTAACTTTTTTGAAAGACCTCTCACATCTTTAATATGCACATTACCAGCAATTTGTAAACATTATTATATTTGGGAGTGTATGTGCTTCAAATAACTTCAAAAAAAGTATTTTGAAAACTCAACCATTTTCTGTGAAAATGAGCTTCAAATTTCGCATTTTTAGTAGCGCTAAAACGCCATTTTCTCTTAAATGGCACATACATTTTTAAAAGAAAATTGCCATTTATGGCTAGGTTTTTGTGTTCTTTAATATTCTAACATTAATGTTTCTGTTCTACCAATAGGAAACCGAAAAATTAAGAAAATGACAAAAAATGTACTTTTGGCGGTGATGACAGCCGGCAAAAAAGAGTTTGTGGCAATTCCGAATAGCTAGCGAGGACCCAAGGAAATAGAAAACTAATACAGGATAGTCTGTGCCATTCTGTAGCACCACTAGTTTATTATTGTATTTATATCGGCAGCTTTTCTGCCCAACTAGTGATGCTTCCAGGAATTGCTCGAGCGTAGTCCAGGTTGTTGTACTTGGCCTCCACGAAGTGGTGGCTTCTTCTTAACCTCAGAGATTCATTAAGGTAAAAGTTTGTAGGGAAAAGATCAAGGCACAGAAGGTGAAGGTACACTGAACTAGACAAGAGAAAACAGCAAAACTTGGATTTGCCATTTACGCATAGAGCCATCTACGCATACTGTCACTGTTATGAAATCATGGGATTGCATCTCGAGGATAGGCGTTGAAACGTCCAGAAATTTGTTTTGGCTGTGTTGGTAATTCGTTGCCATGGTTTGCTAGTGTGCTTTTCTAGACAATTTTTATCGTGTCAAGGCTGCTAGTCGAAAACCCTGGATGTTTCTGAAAATGCTCAATTTTGAGATCGTTTTCACTAAAAAGGAATGAGTTATTGATCTTCTTCTTGATCATCTTCGTCGACGAGGTCATCTTCGTCGACGTCTTCTTCTTGGTCATCTTCGTCGACGTCTTCTTCTTGGTCATCTTCGTCGACGTCTTCTTCTTGGTCATCTTCGTCGACGTCTTCTTCTTGGTCATCTTCGTCGACGTCTTCTTCTTGGTCATCTTCGTCGACGTCTTCTTCTTGGTCATCTTCGTCGACGTCTTCTTCTTGGTCATCTTCGTCGACGTCTTCTTCTTGGTCATCTTCGTCGACGTCTTCTTCTTGGTCATCTTCGTCGACGTCGTCTTCTTGGTCATCTTCGTCGACGTCTTCTTTTTGGTCATCTTCGTCGACGTCTTCTTCCATGCATTTAACACTGTCTTACCAAAAGGATCGAGAAAAATTTGAAACAGTTTTTGATGTTTGGCATTTCTGAATGTATAGTATGCAAGACTAGTATGCAAAGTATGCAGACTAGACTGTTGTCGAGGTAGACTGGACTGTTGTCGAGGTAGACTGGACTGTTGTCGAGGTAGACTGGACTGTTGTGGAGGTAGACTGGACTGTTGTGGAGGTAGACTGGACTGTTGTGGAGGTAGACTGGACTGTTGTGGAGGTAGACTGGACTGTTGTGGAGGTAGACTGGACTGTTGTGGAGGTAGACTGGACTGTTGTGGAGGTAGACTGGACTGTTGTGGAGGTAGACTGGACTGTTGTGGAGGTAGACTGGACTGTTGTGGAGGTAGACTGGACTGTTGTGGAGGTAGACTGGACTGTTGTGGAGGTAGACTGGACTGTTGTGGAGGTAGACTGGACTGTTGTGGAGGTAGACTGGACTGTTGTGGAGGTAGACTGGACTGTTGTGGAGGTAGACTGGACTGTTGTGGAGGTAGACTGGACTGTTGTGGAGGTAGACTGGACTGTTGTGGAGGTAGACTGGACTGTTGTGGAGGTAGACTGGACTGTTGTGGAGGTAGACTGGACTGTTGTGGAGGTAGACTGGACTGTTGTGGAGGTAGACTGGACTGTTGTGGAGGTAGACTGGACTGTTGTGGAGGTAGACTGGACTGTTGTGGAGGTAGACTGATGAAGCTTTGCTCTGGTGAGATCTTGGCAATTAGCACACATGGTGCAGGGAAAAGGGTGTCACGTTTGATGGTAAGCTGTCTTTTGGGAATCATTGAGGAAATTATTTCTAAGGCACTGACACTCAACCCTACCCTGAACCTATGTAAGGGAGTGATCAATCATGAAGACTTTGCATCTGAAAATGAGAACATGCTTCTTTCCTTCTTTAAGTGTCATGGTGTTACGGGGGGAGGGGGGGGGGGGAATGGCATCAGTGAAAAAACCGATAGTCTTTTCACTGATGCCATTCCAAGATTCACAAGGGAGTTGAAATTAAAAATAAATCTTTCTGATGCACCCCTCCCATATTTAAATTACGAGGGTCATTCGAGAATTAAAAGAGACAAATTGGTCTGGAGAAAAAACAGTTGATAGGACAAGTTTGGTAATTTTAGGACTTTAAGTTGGCATCGCTGGGATGAGCCTTGACCATCTGTAAGATCATCGTTGTGTTAATTTGAATCTTGGCGAATCATAGCGTTCCTAACGCAATGTCGAATTTTTGCATTACATATTTCTACATATTTAATACTATATTACATATTTTAAATATTTTGCTGCTTTTAAAATATATTTACTTATTTTATCAATTTTCTTCTATTTAATTCCATATTTTTTATGAGAAGATGTATTTTTTTTTAAATATCAGCATTTTTCCTACATTATTGGGGAAATCCATGTGTCCAAATCATCATTGACACCGCGTTTTGTGATCTTTAACCTTAATTTCGGAGAAAAATTTGGGATCACTGACGTGTAACACATCAATGAAGATGCTACAGTGTATTTATTATTTTATTATTAGTCCGGCTGCTAAACTACAGTCCTGGATTACAATAGATGAAGCTTTTATTACTGATGAGAAAGTTGTATGCTGTGAAGTGAGCAGTTTTTATAAATCTAATTTCGTATTACGTAAATGTATTTTATTATTAGTGTAATTTAGTATTACATATTATATCCGATTTTACATGTTTATTACATATTTTTACTTTTTTCATTACATGTTTATGTACATATTTTGATGTTTTATACTACATATTTTTCTGGTCTCTATTTATCATTTATTTTATTTATTGGTATAACAGGCAATCGACCAATTACATAGGTATAATATTCACAATAATAATACATATAGTTACATAGTATACTAATTTATGTGTATTCAAATAGACAATATAGAGTCAAGCTAAGTAAAATTATTCAAAAATGTTTTCCTTGCTTCTTGATGGAATGTATAAACTGAGAGACTCAGCAGGTCTCTATCTAACATATTATATAGTCTACACATACGTTTCATTGATTCGTAATATGCGACATTAGTTTGCATTTATTTTATTAAATTTATTAATTTTATGTATTTAAAAATTATTTTAATTATTAATTTTTGAACGGCATGGCCCTTTCCCTCCTCCAAGGTATCTTTAGTGTCCCTTGTTCAGGGTGCCACTTGTTGGCTACTACTGTTACTATTAACATGTACAAAACTAATCCATCTTCATATTACAACACACTCCTCAACTTTCACCTCCTTAAACTCCATCCACTCACTTCCATTCCCACATTAATTTAAATGTCTCATACTAGACTTCATTGTGAAAACCACTCGTGTTTGTGCAAAACCATTTTCCTGTTCCGGATGTTTTCGTGTCACAACATATTTCTTTGTTTTGTAGTGTAGATAGGGAAAAATATACTCATTGAAAGGCAAACACAAAGGTATGGTTCCATTGATTCAATGAAATATTTGTTGAAATGTTTTGCAGTTCAGTTTGTGATTTTCAGCTCTAAGCAATCCCTTTTCGTTTAAAAAAATAAGCTCATAATGTTCACATAATGATATTCAATGAACATGATGTATACTTAAAATTGATATCGCACAATTACATTTTGCTCCATTAATGATAAATATTCTTTATTTCTATTTTTGTTCTAAAATTGCTCTGTGAATTTTTATCAAATGTACAGGTTGAACATTTTTCGAAATATGGTCTGAGTGACTCAGATGAAGAAGATGCTCTACCTCCTGTCCCAGCCAAACAGCAAAAGCCTGGTGTTCCTGTAAAACCAAGTGTTCCCATTGGGACAATGCCTCAGCAAGCTGGTCTTACAGTGACTGCAAAGCAGATGAGTGGAAAAGAAGTATGTTATTATTAGTACCAGGTTTATGGTATTTTGTAAAGATGTGAATTTTTAATATGGTTATTTTTTTAGGATTCTGTGGGTTTGGTTGGTACTCACTTACCTGGTGGATTAACTGATGGTGGTTCTGCTCTTGTCCCTGTTCTCCTTGAAGATGATCATGATATGGAAGATGTACCAAAACACCCAATTATTGACTATGAAAATGGTTTGTAACATTTTGGAATTCTTGACAAGTATACAATATAAGCAGTTATTAAGTAATAGCTACTTACATAAAATAATAGAGACCACACTTATTGGAAGGATGTGTTTGTCAGTCTGGATGAGTAGTTCATGAAATGTAGTAAAATGTTTATCATTTACTTCTCTGATAGATTGGAAAAATTCTAAAAGGAAATGTATTTCATCCCCAGTACTCTGTGGGCGACTTGCTAATACTTCAATCCAGATACTGCCAAGACTACTTTTTTCTCTCTTTTTTGGAATATTGCAATAAAATGTCAAGAGATAGCAAAAAAAATGAAAAATTATGCATTTTATTTTGTTAAAATGCTCTATCAATAATAAAATCTTCAAAAACTAGTCCTTTTAAAAGGTCGGTGGCAATAATATTATATACAGCTGTGTAAAAGCTGCTATGAAACAAGATCAGTTCCATCAAATCTTGAATACACTTGTAGGTTTTCTAGGATCTCCCGTTTTGCTCTTTTTGAATGTTTCTGAAACGCCAACAGCAACAATTGCCAATCATTTTGCTTGGCCATATCAATACGAGGATGAGTGGAAAATACATTCCACGAATATATACTCCACACAAACTAATATTTTCGTCTGCTGTTTCAATAACCCATATTTTTATTATATTTCTGTACTATGATTGGTTTTTAACATTTACAAAGTGGCCAGCGAGCTTGAAATCCTTGAAATCCGAGAATTTTTAAAAGCCTGGAAGAACCGTGTTCCTTAAAACTTATTTTTTTTAAATTCCAAAAATTGATAAGTTTTTCACCATGTTCCAGACAACTAAAATGTTAAAGATTGAGATTTTTTCTCTTTATAAAATCTGTTCCTTAAAAATAGATTTTGAAATATTGTGATGTAAAATTTTTCAAAAATTTGAGTACATTTTGCGTAATTCTGAGTAATGTATAGGCAATTTTTAATTTTGTTTAAAGAATTTTTTCTCAAAAACAACTCCATTGATTTTGATGAAATTTTGTTGTTGTCTGAACAACGTTTGTCTGAACAACATTTAAGAAAATGGTGTAGGTCTCATGTTGGATGAAAACCCTCGTTTTTGGAAAATTGAAAAAAATTCAAAACTTGTTAATTGTCTTCAAATATGGCCATGTTCAATTTTTTCAAAAACATCAGTATTTGTTTCCGAACTCTTGGGTCAAACATAAGCAATTTTTATTTTCTTTAAACCATTTAAACCATTTTTTCTTCTCTAAAAAAACACAGTTTTTTAATTAAATTAGGTCCATAGATAGCGTAAAGGACACTTAAGAGAATGGTGCTCATCTCATGTTCGTTAATGACTGATTTTGTGAAAATTTTAAAAATTATCAATTTTTCTGCAACTTCTTACAACTCCAATTGTGAAGAATCTTTTTTCTGAATGAATTGTGCTCATTAATAACAAATCTTCAAATAAGATCATGTTGAATTTTTTAAAAATATGAGAATTTTTTGTGTATTTTCGTGACAAACATAAAACCTAATAACTTGCTCCCAATTGATTGCGTTTATCAATGTAATAGTTCCAGCAGGATGCTTCATAAGTTTGAATTATTTAATATTTCTAGGTTCATTTGTTACATTTGAGCTTTGTTGTAACTTTCTGTTCTTAAGAAGTGCCTTCTTAAGGCGAGAAAGTAAAAACGAAATCCATGTTTTGAAAAGTCCGGATGTCACGTAAATTAATTTTTAATTGATGTGAAAACTGTTATAATTGTAAATACTATTGGACATCCATTTTAAAATTGTTTTATTGCGAAATCAATTATGTGATCTTCAAAATTCCATTAATTGAGATAACTGGGATGATACAAGCAAATGTGAAGATTTATTAATTCCAAAATTTTAAAAGTATTATTAAAGAAGGAAATCTTACAATGTTATGTAGCGTACTTTTCCCTATTTCTTTGTAGTTAATCAAAAGAAAATCTGTATTTTTGGGTAAACTTGAAAATGGAAAATGGACATTGGACATCAGGTAATCTACAGTTATTCCCTAAATTCATGAGGTCTGTTTTGTAATTCAAATATTTCCTTCTTGCATGTTGAAAACTGCAGTTATTTACATTAACCAATGTAAGGAATACGATACTTCAAACCCTGCGTAGGCATCAGTATATTTTCTCTCTTGAAAAATACTTTCTTAAGCATTGAGGACTCTGAATATTAATTTGTAACATGCTTCCTAGAAAAATATCTGAGATTTCTTTAAAGCTCTTTTTGTACAAAATTCTACACTCTGGTACTGGGTTGCAAGGGAAAAGTGTGTGAGTAACATAGTACGGTTAAGTAATGCGCAATAAAATGTATTGTAATATGCAAAACTGAACTAGGAAAATTTATATTCTCAGACCTGGAAAACCGGTAAAGAACTTGAATTCCAAGAAGACAAATCGCTGGCCACCCTGATTTACATTCGTATTTCCTTTTTGGGAAAACAGCTTTACCCAACACTTGATTATCATTGCACGCAAATGAAACATTTCTGTCATTGTGTTTCCATATCGCTACCTTTCCATCTTGTGACAACACAGTTGTAGCACAGCCTTTCTTTCATTTTAGATCATCTTTCAATCAGAGAGCAGTTTTACCAACCCTATTTTCTCATATTGTTCCTGTCCCTTAAAATTTGTTGATGCCTTTGCCCCAAGCAGATGCAGATAAGTAAAAAAGGTATCATAGTAAATGTTTTAAGGCAAATCAGCAAAGTTTGATTGAAGCACATCTACAAATTGACACTTTCTCCAAGACCAAGATTTTGTACTGTTTAGGTAAATTATGAGCACCTTGATAAAGATGACACAATTCTATGTAGCCCAGCCATGTTGCTCCAGTCCATAATTTATAACCCTGTCCAATGGAGTTTCCCTTCATGAATATGTTTCATGCCCATAGAAATCATCATCAGTATGAATTTCTTCGTATAGAGCAAAATATTTCTTTTTTTTTTTTTAAATCTGTCACGATCATTAGCCAGGCAAGTTATGGAGAGAAACATTTTCATCTCTGCTAATTTCATCAGTGGTATCGTTTGGGGGTGGATTTTGATGACCCAAAACATCAGCAAAAAATGATCAATAAAATGCTCTTAAAATGTTTTAAAAATGCCCTAAAAGCAAAGAAAATTGATAACAGTGATCAAAATCAGTTCAGATAAACAATTCATGCTGTTGGATACGTTACTGATGTAATCGAGGTTTCTTTTATTTGTTCAAGTGAAGTCAGCTTTCAAACTCTTGGTTTGGACTGTTCTTTACCAGAAAATCTGTCTAGTTTTCTCAAAAATGCCTGAACTGACAATGGTGCTGATAGGCATCACAAGAACCGTCGATTACATACTCCCAATGGACAACATTACAACTTCTGAGCACAGAAATAGAATAGGCTATCAGGTATAGGTACTCAGGAATTCTATGGAAAACATTTGTTGCATCTCGTAAATATTATTTAAAGCAAGTACCATTAAAATGATATTAAAATCAATGAAATCGATGAAAATTGCATTAAATATTATGGAAAAGGGTAAAATATGACTTATTAATTGAAATTGATGAATGATGCAACATAAAATGACGTATAAAATGGGTAATCTTCTTTTGTCATAACATAAAATGAATTTCTATACTAAATGGTATTTTTCTAAAGCGAGAAGAAAAAAATGACATTTCATTAAAATCAGCCATCTGGTTATCATCACTAGCATTGTCAGGCAGAAAGATAGTAATACCTATATTTTTCTGGACGACTGAATCACTATCTATGTTCTCCACATCTTCTAAAGTTCATGCAGAGTTAAGTGTTTTTCTAATATCTGTAGGAAGAATCATTGCATCAAATGGTATCATCTTTGGCCATTAACCCTTTATAGGGCAAAAATCTGAAACGATATTTTCCAAACACGCTAGGTATGTAGGTGTTCCTATTGACCCTTAGGATAAATATTTGACACAAAAGACGTGGTGAAATGGAAAATGTCCTTGTGGGAGTGTGGTTGATAAATCGACTAGTGTGCATTTCCGGTGAAATTTTAATTGCTTCAATTTTTCCAAAAGCGCACTCTGGTTCATATATCAACCACATTTTAGAGTGACTATTTATGAAAACAAATTGTTTCATTGAATCACATTATTTTATTGACATTTATATTATTATATATTTATTGACATCACATTATTTTATTGACAAAACATAAAATAATTCTAAAAAATCGCAATGGAAATATTATGAAAATTGTTAAATTTGTTACACATAAAAAACATAGGTTTATCAATTAACATTGAAGTTAATATCATACTTATGTGACTAATGAATACAAGTATACAATTTTTCAATTTTACACAGATTTATGAAAATCCTCAAAACAGGGAAGGCAAAGAGCTACTCGACATTTAGCGTACTTGATCTTTTCGGATTCTTTGCAGTGCTTCAGTAAGCTCATCTCCTTGACGTTCCTTTTATTGGAACATGCTCTCCTACATTTTGAGTTCTAATAGAATTGGAAACTCCAACTACTCGACCTTTCCCTGCTTTTTTTCTGGCTGGTCCTCTTATTGTTGGAGAAAATCCTGGTTTGCTTTTGGATGAGAAATTTCCAATCAATTTGGTTGCCAGCATAGACCTGAACAGTAGGTGAGACCACAGTGATTCTAACGGCAAGACCTCCTCACCGTCAGAATCACCACCTACGTCTGAATCCTCTACCATTTCGTTTGTTACAGCCAAATACTCGAGAATTTCTTTTAAGTCTTCTTCAGTATCCAAATAATATGCTCTCCCGTCATACATCTGAAAATATTATTTGAAAGAAACGAAGGGTTAGTCAACCACATAGACGAGTATCAAAATTTGTTTATCAATAACAAGATAGCGAAAATAATGAAAAGGCTAATTTTTATCAAAATATAACCTGGATGAACTTAAGAAATGATTACATACCTTTAAAAGCCTCAAAAAACATGTAAACGCAAAAGAGAAAAAAAAAAGTCAGAGATCGTCACAAAATGAGCATGATTTCGTCAGACCGCTAAGCAGACACTGGTAGTTTTAATGACCACTTTCAAAGGATTTCCGTTTAAAACTGCCACAACAGCTTCCAACGTGCAGCGCACTATCTAGGCACACTTATTACGACTAGAGAAAGCCCTTTGCATGATCAAGTTTTTAATACCACTGCTAGGATCACTAGTGAAAATGTGGTCGAAAAAATGACCAATGTCCTATAAAGGGTTAATAAAGAACACATTAACTATTTTATGGATAACTGAAAATGTGCATTGCAAATGTTAACCATTATTGGACAGGGCTGTATTGAGATGATTTTAAATGAACTTCAGTTGTTCCAATTTAACGATGTTCTGGTAAAACAATGAGAATATACCCTTTTTCTTTTTTTTTTTAAGTTGCTCACTTCAAAATATGTGTTAGAAGCTGAAGTGCGACAGACTTTGCACTGCACTCAAACAATAATAATGGGTATTCTAATCTTCAGCTGTAATATTTTTCTGTAATATTCAGTAATTCCAGAGTTCAAAATTAATTTGAAATAATTCTTAAATGCTTAACAATTCTGTGTCCCTTTTAAAGATCAGTGGCAATATCTGGGTTAATAGAACAGGTTAATTGTGAGCTCAATTGTTTTCCAGGCAATTTCAAAACTAGTTTTGGAACATTGAATGTTGCTTCTTTGTAACCACTCGTCAGTTTTTCCTAACAGATACTGTTCACCATTAACTGTGCAATTACAAGGTCCAATAATAATCCTTTCTTTTATTGTAGCGTTATCAATTCTCTTTCTTATAACATTTTTTGTTATTGAAGATAGTTTTTCCTGTTGACAAGGGATTTGAAAAAAGCATTTTTCTTTCGGTCATTTAATGCTCTCTCACAGAGTAATTATTACAGTAAACTCTCATTAACATGAATTCCAAGGGAATGAAATAACCATAGTTTGTGTGTCAGAGTGTTATAAATGTGTGTATTACTGTTATTCCTTGCCGGGACAGTTTTGTTCGTGTTCTGGTGAAACTCATGTTAAGCGAGTTCATGCTAACAAAGGTTTACTTTAGTTTCATGTTGCTCTTTTGCTGTGCCATTTCTCAGAAACAGAAAGCCAAAAAATTTTATAAATTCCGACCACTGTCTCGTGTTTGATTTACATAATCTGAATTGTGAAAGCCAATTAATATGTATATTTTTTCTTTCTTTCTTTAGGAACTATGATTACCAGTCCAACTACAAAATTAGCTAGAGAATTTGGCAGTTCATCACACAAATTGCAGCTAATGAAAGCATCTTTCTTTGTGGAGGATGATGTAAATGCTGGTAAGAAACAATTTTTTTCAACACTGAAATTCAGCACCTTACTATTTACAACAGGGTTGTCCAAGTGTGGCTAGTGCACATGCTTAATGTGAAACTCCCTTAATATAAAAACAGGTAAAATTTAGATCTAAGGATTTTTTTCTAGTATATTCAGAAATTCAAAATCATTCCAATGTGTTTCACTGCATTATGCATGGTATGGCCTGGTATCATGTAAGGTTCCCTCCCCGATTTTAGAGCAGCAAGGCAAACTGCCGAGATCAACAATATGGGACACATGTGGATTGCCTGAGTACTGAAAATCTAGCCTGCAACTATATTGAAGGTTTTAGTTGTGACCCTTGAGGCCTTGCAAATTGGACATCCTGATTTCTAAAGTAAATGGAAGGAAGCAAATAGAACAGACAAATTTCAAGCAATAAAGAAATATGTCTTTGGTGATTCAATTGGTGACTTACGTGGTTGACATGATAGTGCTTACAATAAATAAATTTTCACTAGTTTTACTTGCCAAAACTAATTGACAGTGGGGAGTCAACTTCTGTGAGAAACATTTTTAGTCATGGAATTTATGTGAAGGATATGTAAAATAAACATACTTATTGTTAAATAGGAGAGTCACTGTCAATTGGAGGTCTCAATTCCTTGTAGAAAATGAAGCTTTTCAGGGAAGATGGAGGGGAGATTTTTTAGATTGTTGAGACTGATAGCGATCTGATAAGGCTTGCAAAAAGAAAAGAAAGTACTTGGTGTTATGGCAGTACTTACAGTGGGGCCAGTACTATGAAGAGTTTAATTGTGGGTAATGTAGTTTCTAGAAATGACTTCAATATTCTAAGGTCCCTACAAGGCAATTATCATGGGCAAAAGTGGGCAGAATATTTTGAAAAGTGCTGCAACTTCCAATTTTTTCCCCTAACTTATCCCCATCATCTGTAATTTTGATGGACAATGCCCCCCCCCCCCCATTCCAGATAGTGGTGAGTACCTCATCTCATTACAACATGGAACCTGTAATAGTGAGGGTGGTTGCAAGTATTAGAAATTCCGTGTAACATTGAGCAGAGAAAATACACTCTACCTTGTAATTGAAACCATGAGGTCTGCCAACAAGATTTGTGTTGCTGATAAATTGTCTGCAGATGCAGGTCACACAGATATAGAGTCTTAAACTTATTTTGCAACCCATGACTGGTAGCGCCTTTTTTGTTGGCAATTTGGCAACCATGTAACTTTGCCTCCTTTCAGTTCTGCAATGGCTTGCAGGTCAAGACAGCAGAGGGGGAAGTGAGCTGTGTATCATTATCTGCATTAACTTTCTTCTTTCTGTTTTTTTCCCATACACGAGCTTAGGCGGGCAGGTACGCAGCTCACTTACCAGAATCTTTTTGCACTGCGCAGGGTGGATGGGGTGGACAGAGGTATGAGCCAGCAAACACATCTCTTCAGGCAATTCTAAGAAACAAAAATGTAATACTGAAGATGTTGAGGAAAGTTACAACTGATTTATCAGTTTATTAACGGCAACATAACAAAAATTATTACTTAATGAAAGCTGGCTCAGAGAGAAATCAGAAAGATATCTCCTGACTCATCACCACCAAGCTCTTCATTATTTATAACAATTAATTATTATTTTGGAATCTGAAAATTAAACAAATTGGAAAATTTTAATAAAATTAATAAACATATTAATAAAATATTCATAAGTTGTTACTTAATCATTATTGACAATAATTAATGAAAAATTGTAAAATTATTTTCTTAAAATTACAGAAGAAAGGAAATATGTTCTTAAAATTACAATGAACTGACCTTCGATTAAATGCTGAAAGTGACTACCATTTGCCAAGAGGCAGATGTTTACTCTTCAGTGTTGGTAGATCCAATTTGTTAAAGAGTAACTTCTTCAAATTGCCCAACAGACTGTGTAATGTGGTGTCGTAAATCTTCAAGAGAAGTTGATTTATTTGCATAAACTTTACTCTTAAGAAAACCCCACAGAAAAAGGTTTAATGGAGGAATATCTGGGGAACGTGTTGGCCATAGACCTTTTGAAACGATTCATTCTCTGAAAAATTCAGCTAAGAAATTCATACAATTGTTCACCGTGTGACATGGAGTGCCGTCTTGCTGAAACCAGCAGTACCTCTCGTATTCTTTTAAAAGAGATACAAAGTTTTCAATAATGCCTTTCTACTTTTTGGAAGTAATTACAGTAAAACCCCGCTATAAGAGACCCCGTTATAAGAGAATCCCGCTTATAGGAGACAAAATTCACGGTCCCGAGGTCAGTTGTATATAAACAATGCATTTGTTTCCCGCTTTTAAGAGACCCCGTTATAAGAGATTCCCGCGTATAGTGGACAAGATTTTATTCCCCGCCATGCGTTTCTTCTCGCTTGTAAGAGACAAAAGGCGAAATTTTCCTCCAGGTGACTCAGGAATTTCCTCAGCCTGGTAAGGGTTGAGGCACGTGCTTAAAATAGGCTGGAGCAGGGGTTCGCAATACCAGTGCCACCGGTGGAGGGGGGGAGGTGTGCGAAGTTCTCGTGAAGAAAGCTCATTCAGTTCAGTTCAGCTTCGTGTCTTGGCAACAAGGAAGACGCCTATAGTGCGACTTTTGTAACCGTGCCTCTAGAAGGTATCAGCTGTTTACGGTTTCATCCAATCGGAAGCTTCTGTGTCGCTAGTGACGTCACGATGGTCACTTTCAAGCTCCCGATTGGATGAAACTGTCAGCAGCTGATACCTGCCAGAGGCAGAGTTGAATAAATCACAGTATTTTGCTTTTAGTGTTTTGACCAGCATTTCCGATTGTTACTTTCTCGTATACGTATATGTAACATAGAGAAAGTAATGTAATGCTGCATAAGATCGACGAGATTTTAACATAATGCATGTTTTGGGGTCCCCTGATCCCTGATACCGAAAAAGGTTCGTTTTTTTCTTTCGAAACGTCCCTTCGTCCGTCCGTGAATAACACTAGCGCCAAAACTATTCGTACATTTTTTTCCAAATGAATATTCCGCAATCGATTTGGTTCTGCTCGAAACACTGCGGTTTTGAAAAACATTCTAAATTTTTGTGGGTACTGTACGTGAAGCCCGTGGGACATTTCCCCAAAAATGGTCCCAATTTTTTTCTTTAAATTTCTTGTAAGAATAGAGTGAAATTCACTTACAGAGGTGGCATTGTTAGGAATTTCACTGTGAACTAAATTTTCGAAAATTGGGAAAGTTTGCAATTTTTTCGGTGTCTTTCTTCAGCCACAAAATTGAAGATAGAATTTTTTTTATAATAAATTTTTTTTCTCTATAATTAGGTCTTTCATTAACATTATGTACTAAAAAAAAGTTTTCACATAATATTGAGTGAAATAATAAACACTTACAAAAACAGATTTTCTCAAAAACAGCTCATACTTTTTCTTTAAACTTTTGGTAGTGATAAAGGTACTTTATAAGACTCTTAACATCATTTTGCTCTATTCTTTTGTTTTTTCAAAAATTACACAAATGTAATTTTTTTGTATCTCTCGTGTCAATATTTGCATTAGAGGCGATTTGTTCACATAATCCATTTATGAGCACATGTGCATTAAATGTCATAAAGTTTACCCAATAAATCTGGTTAAATGGGCCCTGGAATCAACTAATGTGTGTTCTCAAGTTTAAAATAAGTGTTCAAATCATACTAATCCACTAAAAATATGGTAACATCTCATTAAACATGTCAAAAACGCATTTCCCACTTATAAGAGTTCCCGCTTATAAGAGACAAAATTCCATTCCCCCAGGTGTCTCTTATAAAGGGGTTTTACTGTATATTCATGAAAAAAATTGGTCCAATAATCCAGTGACGAGATATGGCACACCAAACCCCAACTTTCGTAGAATGAAGAGATTTTTGAAGAGTTGCATCAGGTTTCGATGTGCACCACAACCAACAATTATATGTATTTACATTTCCGTCCAGATGAAACCAAACTTCATCAGTGAAAAAAGAGGTGTCAAGAACATGAAGGCCTAATTGAATAAAGCTCCAATGGCGGACATGCATATGCGCATCCCAGTCTGGTGTTTTCAGTTCTTGAATGGTCTGCCACTTGTAAGACCACATTTTCAATTTCTTCATTGCTACATAAGCACTGCTGAGAGAAACATTGCATTGCTGATGCAATTGCAACAGAGACGTCTCAGGAGAGTGCTTCAAAACCTCCTGTATTTCTAATAATTTCTCCTCCTTTCAAACAGTGGTTCTGCAGGTCCGCTTCCCATTCATAACGTTGGCCTTGTCCCTGAAGCGCTGAATCAGGTTGTTGACTAGCTGGGAACTAGCGTTTCCAAAAAATTTTCGTGATTGTTCACGATTCCGAGCATGTCAACTACCAAAGCCATTAGTCCCATAAGTGTAGTGCACATTTTTTCATTGGAAGGTGGCTGTGATCTTTCCTCGCTGGATGACGAGATCCGGCGCCGACGTCGACTAGTGGGGGGGGGTTCCCCTAACTAGGTATTTCTCGCCAGCAGGGCACTGCCCCATCTGGGACGCATGTTTTGAATTTGCACTAGACTTGTGCATGGGACTTGTTTTAGAGCTCCCTGATTGGACATTGAGGCAGCACACGAAACGCAAGTGACACATTTCTCTAAGACATACACTCTTTGAAGAGACAGATAGACAAAAAGCTGTGGGTAGCTGGTGCATTCGAAAAGAGTAGTGGCAGAGCGCTTCATTTTTTATATTACCGTCTAATGTGAGCTGTACTTAAAATTAGCTCCTTCTCCATGTTCCTATTTTTGTTATTTTAATTGTAATATAGTTTGTGTTTTGTTTTTATAATCACATGTATAGACATGTATAGAAATAATAATATGAACTTTATCTGAGTACTAAGAGTAATTATAGTTAGTAATTTTTTGGACAAATTGTCTGTTAAATTTAAAATAAAATAAATCTTTTTACACAGATATACTGGGATTTCCGCCTTATGATCAAATTCTGCAAGGAAATGTCATTGAGGACGTGCTGGAAAAACATTTGCCTGAAGGTCTTCCAGAAAAAAGATATAATCTTCTAAGGACACATTTCACCAGCCCCCAGACTGACATATCTGTGGTTGATATACCTGTGACTGGTAAGTAAATCATAAAGCTAAGTGAATGTTAAAAGTAGATTTTTTATTTTTAAAAGTGCACTGTTCTCTTCCTTCCCCTCAATTCTCATTCACTCTTGCTCTTATCCTCTCCTGTCCTGTCATTCTCTCTTTTCTCCCAATCACTATCTCCCTTACTCACTGTTGTTCCACTCTCCCCCTCAATCACTCTTCTCCCACTCTCCTCCCCTTGCTCTCATTCTTCACCGACTCCCATCTGCTTTCACGCACTTCTCTTCCTTTCACGCTCTTCTCTTCTCTTCTCTTCCTTTCGCGCTCTTCTCTTCCTTTCACGCTCTTCTCTTCCTTTCGCGCTCTTCTCTTCCTTTCGCGCTCTTCTCTTCCTTTCGCGCCCTTCTCTTCCTTTCGCGCTCGTCTCTTCTCTTCCTTTCGCGCTCGTCTCTTCTCTTCCTTTCGCGCTCGTCTCTTCTCTTCCTTTCGCGCTCGTCTCTTCTCTTCCTTTCGCGCTCGTCTCTTCTCTTCCTTTCGCGCTCGTCTCTTCTCTTCCTTTCGCGCTCGTCTCTTCTCTTCCTTTCGCGCTCGTCTCTTCTCTTCCTTTCGCGCTCGTCTCTTCTCTTCCTTTCGCGCTCGTCTCTTCTCTTCCTTTCGCGCTCGTCTCTTCTCTTCCTTTCCCGCTCGTCTCTTCTCTTCCTTTCCCGCTCGTCTCTTCTCTTCCTTTCCCGCTCGTCTCTTCTCTACTTTCGCGCTCTTCTCTCTTGTTTGGTGCTCTTGTCCATTTGGCGCTCCATTCCATTGCAAGAGGTTTTGTTCTTAAAAATATTAACATTTATAAGAATATTGTTCAAAGTATTTAACATTTTATAAAACTGCCCCCTTAAATTATATAAACTGGTGTGCTGCATGCTGTTAGAATTTGAGCATTCTCCTATTAGTAGTTTTTGAGAAAATGTTCCCTAAAGTTTAAAATTTTAAACTTACGGGAAATGACTTGATAGTTTTCAATGCATTCCTGGTTCTATGCTGGGCAAACACAAACCGATATTTTGTCGCTATTCAACCCTCAATTGCTACCAGAAAGTGTCCAACATTAGAAAGCAAACTATTAACAACTTCTCACAACAAAAGCAGAAAAGCAACATCCACGACATTCAAGCAACACTCATGATATATCAAAACAGCCAAGCTATCTTTCATGCTACATAAACTTCAAAATTTTAAAAAATATACTTAAGAGATGACATGTTAAGATGAAACTTAGCTTATTTAACTCAGAAAGCTATAAAGTAATTTAGTATTCAAAAAAATACAAATTTATATTTTCATAATTTTTCCCATTCTGGCTTCCCTTAACATACTTTTTTAACTCTGTGTGTTCTGAGTATTGAATTCTTTAGCATTATTTTACAATTTTTGTAAAATATTGTTTAAAATGTCATCAAATAATGGTGCAATTAAAAAAAAAAATGTCCGTAATATTTAATGCAAAATTATAGACTGGGACTTAGAAGTCTCGTCAGGAATTGCGATGGGTCTGAGTAAAGCAAGTACTGTAAATTGAATGATTTCTGTAATATATGTATTTCATAGAAGATTGTATACTTCATTAAACTCCTACTTCATGATACTCGAGAAAATTCTTTTTTTATTAATGCACAAAAATATTTTGCAATGCAGACATTGTGAATGTGGCCTTGATTCAGTTTTTTTCAGGCTCCATAATTTGCAATGTCCATGTTTTTCAAGATACACAAGCCAATGCCTAAGTTAATTGTGCCCCAGGCACTGAACTATCATTTTCTTCTTCTTTTTATGCTTGTTTACTTTTTTAATGTATTTTTCTGCGAAATTAATCCCAATGTTAAAGATCTCCTCAGTTATTGTAGTGCTATATTCTTTTGGTGAATATATCTGAATAGATGTGTCATTGTGTTACAGGGAGCAAACATCCATATATAAATGCCAAATAAAGAGACCTTTCACAAAACCAAATACAACGTACTAACCTCGGTTCTTACCCATCTTATTTCCTGACAGGACGTTTGAGTCCCATGTAGAAAATCACAAATATATGTCAGTTTAGATAATAAATTAAATATTAGGAGAGAAATATGTAAGAAATATATATTAAATAAGAGACAAAACAGGAAAGATAACTACTACTTCACTTACAAACAATGCAAAAAAGTTAACTATGAAACGACAACAAACGCCAGTTTCCCTCTCACACATAAAATGTTAATATCTAGTGGCCACAGTAAGTGCTATGTGATCTTAGTGTGCCATTCGGACTTCAAGAAGGTACTCAAGAGTCCCGTCAGTAACACAGTGCAAAATCTAAACCACTGTTTAATAATAGGCGAAAATTGACCACGGGACTTCAAAGCCCCATCAGGACACAAAGGGTTAACACTCCAAAATGAGTATTTGTCTGGCGGAGTCCATCCTGTCGTGGGTCGAAACCGGCTGAGTCCATCCTGTCGTGGGTCGAAACCGGCTGAGTCCATCCTGTCGTGGGTCGAAACCGGCTGAGTCCATCCTGTCGTGGGTCGAAACCGGCGGAGTCCATCCTGTCGTGGGTCGAAACCGGCGGAGTCCATCCTGTCGTGGGTCGAAACCGGCGGAGTCCATCCTGTCGTGGGTCGAAACCGGCGGAGTCCATCCTGTCGTGGGTCGAAACCGGCGGAGTCCATCCTGTCGTGGGTCGAAACCGGCGGAGTCCATCCTGTCGTGGGTCGAAACCGGCGGAGTCCATCCTGTCGTGGGTCGAAACCGGTGGAGTCTTTTTATTCTATGGAAAGTTATTTTAGTATTTCTCCAGCATTTTTATTTCATGGAGCTTGGAGTAAACGGAATAGTTGGTCCTAATATGCAAGAAAAAAATATTTTAAAACTTTTTAGGAAGGATGGGAGGTAGGAAATATATATTCTCAGATTAATTGTTTGTGGTATGTAACTAATATTTTAAGGTTTTATTGGTATTATTTGTGTTAAAGAATTGGATTTGTGTTTTTTCTTAATGTTATTTATATTGATATTGACTCTTACATTGTTTATGGCATGTGGCTAATTTTTTTTCAGTAGTGTGAAAAATTAATTTTGTAAACACTTGTGTTTTTCACCAATTTTTTATCCCAAGGTCCAAGATTGATTTTCCTAGGAGATTTCTCATTCAAGTTAGAAGCTTGTGGCTTATTGAAAAGTCCTTTCTCTAATTTACCCTGCTGAGAGTACTTGTGTAAATAGAAATTGAATGATCCTAATTTGGAGGCCAAAAAATGTGCAGTGAATTTCAATGAATTTTACCTCCTTTTTTTACTTCAGCTGGTCATGCAATGTGGATGTTTCTTAGACACTTAAACATTGCTTAAGATTTTTTTGTAAAGAGTAGATTTCTTCTTTTGACAGCCCTTAAATAAT
>JAHLJT010002406.1:113630665-113665665 GCA_031308135.1 Acheta domesticus | reverse complement strand
GTACTTTGCATGAAGCCCCCCGGATGTTTTCAAAACTTTCTCAAAAACGGCTTCAAATTTTTTCTTTAAATTTCTTGTAAGAATATAGTAAAATACACTTAAGGTGGCGTAGGTCCGAATTTCACGGATAACTGAATTTTCGAAAATTGCAAAAGTTCAAAAATTTTTCGGCGTCTTTCTGGAACTACAAAATTGAAGATAGAGATTTTTCTTTTCAATAAAATTTATTGTCCAAAATGAGTTCTTTCATTAAGGTCATGTGCATTTTTTTGAAAATTATAGTAGTTTTCGCGCAATATTGCGTGAAATATGTGCAATTTCAAAAAATTGCAAAAACGATTTTCTCAAACAGCTCTAAATTTTTTCTTTAAACTTTCGGGAGGTGTAGTGCCAAATGTAATTTATGAAATGACAAAAACGCCATATTGCTCTATCCTTTTGTTTTTTCAAAAATAGGAAAAATGTATTTTTTTACATGTCTCTAACGTCGTTAATATTTACATTAGCGGCAATTTTTTCACATTATTATATATATGGGTATATGTGCTTTAAATAATGTCAAGTAAAGTTTCTCGAAAACAACAATTTTCTGTGAAAAGTAGATCAAAATTCCGTATTTTCAGAAACGCTCAAATGCCATTTTCTCGTGTATGGCTGCAAATTTTGTCTTCAAACATTTGTAACTTATAGTGCTAATTACACTCTTTAATATGATGTTCAGTTTATTTTGAGTTATTTTTTTTGTTTTTTTCAAAAATTACATAAATGTAATTTTTTTAAGATCTCTCACATCTTTAATATGCACATTACCAACAAATTGTAAAGATTATTATATTTCTGAGTGTAAGTTCTTCAAATAAAGTAATTTGAAAACTCAAATATTTTCTGTGAAAATGAGCTTCAAATTTCGCATTTTTAGTTGCGCTAAAACGCAATTTTCTTTAAACATAATTTTTAAAAGAAAATTGCCATTTAGGCCTAAGTATTTGTGTTCTTTAATATTCTAACATTAATATTTTCGTTCTACCAGCAGGAAACCGAAAAATTAAGAAAATTACAAAATATGTAGTTGGTGCGGTGATAGATGGCAGGTGGCAAGAAAGAGTATGTGTCAATTCCGAATATCTAGCGAAGACTCAAAAAAATAGAAAACTAATGCGGGAAAGTCTGTGCCATTCTGTAGCACTAAAATTGTACACTTTCTACAACTGTGCGCTACTAAAATTGTAAAGACACGATTGTTTTTCTTAATGAAATATGCTCCTTAAAAACAGATCTTCAAATAAGGTCATGTTGAATTTTTTGAAAATGTGAGTGGTTTTTCTATAATTTCCTGACAAACATAATAGCCCACTCGGAATTGACTGCACTTAGTTTTAGTCATTTTCTTACAACTACAATTTTAAAAATACATTTTTTTTTCTCAATTACATGTTTTATCGAAACATCTTCAAATATGACCATGCTTAATTTTTTCAAAATACAAGTAGTTTTTCTATGACAAACATAATAGCCCGCTGTAAATTTACTGCGCTTCGGACAGCTGGGTACGTCGTAAATTAGAATGTGCAATTTTGTTTATTATTTCTTTCTTTGTTTCTTACATTCGAACTTTTGTTATACACTTACACGTTAATATTTTAGAAATTGTTTTGAAGTATTTGAAATAAGTAAAAAGAATTAATAGCTCTCAGAATAGCGACAATGCAGGGTCTGCAACAATGGACTTTACTGTGCGCTCGCGATTATCTGTGAATTACCTTGCAAAATACCTTGGAGTATTACTCGACAGACGACTCACATGGAGACCCAATATCATGCATAGAAAAGCACTAGCCACTAAACGAACTCGTCAGTTATATCCCCTACTCAAAAAATCATCCCCACTCCAATTACACACATCCATTCATCTTTACCAAACAATGACACTACCTATATTAAGTTATGCATCTCCTGTCTAGGCCGCAGCATCCAAAACAAATATTCAGAAAATCCAAACATTCCAAAATAAATTCCTAAGAATAATCACAAAAGCACCCTGGTTCATCCCAAACTCTCAAGTCCATCAAGAACTTGGTATCACACCTATCACTGTACCCTTCTATCCGCAAAATTCTTTAACAAAATTTCTCGAATACCTTCAGCTACCCATTTCCAACTTGGCAAACAGAACCCTCATTGTAAACAATTGAAAAGGAAATTACCCAGAGAATTTTTTGACCCTCCTTAAGCAGACTGGAAGCGATTAGCCTTTCCGTGTAATATAAAGTGCTTCTGAAAATGTAATAATCACGATAAAAGAAAATATCTTGCAAACTTGCTGTATAAAATAAAATCAACTACTGGACCAGTCATTCACGGCTGCTGAGGGCCTCAGGCCAAGCAAGAATAAATTAAAAAAAAATGAATTACGTGTCATTGTTGTGATCTTATGGAGCTATATGAAAAAGTTATAATTGTCTATGTTAATATTTGCATGAAAATATTTAGTTGCCGCGCCAAATACTGTACCATTTGTAGTGAGTAGAGAATTTGTTGCATGGTTTTAAAATACTCTTCTCTAATCATGTCCCTATGGAATGCATTTCTGTATTGTCCAGAGTATCAGGCTTCTTTTTCCAATACAGGTTTACAAAACTTTTGTATTCTGTTTTTGTGCAGTTGTAGAATTCATAATTCTGACAACACTGCGATGGAAACAGTGAGTTGTAAGCTAAGATGTTAGTAGCACATAAAGTGCAATATTTCACTACTATGTAGCTGTTTCCTCTAATACGGGAAAGTAAGTGCTGTTGAGCACCACTAGTTTTAAGAATGTCCGCGTACGTCAGCGTATCGTCCTTCATCAACAGGGCATCTGGTCTGGGTGGCACTTTCCGCGTTTTAAAACGCTTACATTTTATCTTTTTTCGAGTGACCACCTGCCACTCGTACTCTTCTCGTGCCATTTCCAGAGAGGGTGTTTCTGCTTGATTTTTATGTGCGTTTTTCTCAGTCTCCTTCTTTACCTTGGGCACCCGGGAGCCCCGGTTTCGCGAAGAATCGCTTCTCGTATTGAGTTATCCCGCAGCCACCTCAGGGGACGTCTGAGTGTATTCTTTCACAGAAAGTTTGGCACACTGAGGATCTGGACTGGATGATCCTCCATTTTGCAGTGCTACCATCTCATTAAAGCGTGTCCAAATCGAATACACCAGGGCTGTCAAACGGATCACGTACGTGCTCGGAGCCAACACCCCCTGGATATCTTTATTCAGGGGGTGTTGTCGGAGCGCGCTTGCGCTCTGCAAGGGCACGCAGTGCCCGCGGCGAAGGGAAGCCCGCGCTCCGATTTGTCAGGGATGCACAGAAGGCAGTCATGGCGGGACGCAAGAATACGTATAGCATGTTTCAGCCCGAATGGGCTCTTGCTTTCTTGTGCAGTGAGTGTGGAGGTGATGCAATTTGTTTAATAAATGTTCCATAATTTTTGAAGTGGTTTATTTATTGTGTATTTTCACACGACAAATATGAACATAGTATTTCTTTAAATTTTTACTTACAACAGTAGTGTTTTTCTCAAATTATTTTATATAATATACTTATACTTTATATAATATTTAATGTGTATTTTGGTTTATGCATGTTTTCTTCAAAATATTCTTTTGAGTTACTTGTAATTAGTATTAATAGTTCTCATACATTACATTCTCTAACACTAAGAAGAAATGTACGTCAATATTTCCTTGCTGTAATAATCAATGCTTGTGTGCCTGCAGTTTCTGTTTACATGTCAATTTCCAGTAAAAGTTCGTCAAAATTAATAAATGTATCTTTATGATATACCAACCCGTGTGTTTCACCCAACTCGTATTTGCGCGAAGTTTTCTCACCGCTGCTTCCCGCCTGTGACCGAGTGACTTCGCTAAGCTGATATCGCCGCGTGCCCCAAACCTTCGCGAAGGCCATTCGCGTGCTCGTTCGTCTGACAGCCCTGGATTACACCAATTTCGTGATATCACCATGAACATTATGGCGAGGCTTGACAAAATTGAGAAGCTCAGTTATTTTCTTCTCATGGTTACACAATGCCTGTTTCTGCGCAAGATCACGTGTAGCGACAGATACTACAGCAGCCAAATGGTCCACTGTTGAAGTACTGCGGTCACTGGTTGACGACGCTGGAAACCCGGGGACACATCGCTTACGGTACAGGCTCCCCGGCTTTACCCTTTACCCTGGACCAGGGTTGTAACCAACCATACCGTATCCCGACATACTTTCGGGACGCTTCAGTACGGCGATTACATGCCATTCTGGCAGTGACTTGTCAGAACCCCCTTCTCTCGTCTGTTGGTCGACCCGTACCACCGAAGGGCTTGGTTACCACAACCTTGGCATCTATATCTATATCTTGCTGTACACATTTTAATTAGTTTTTAAAATGCTTATAAACACTTGAGGATTGGCAGTTTTGTTTCAGTATCCTTGTGGATGGAATGCACTTAAGTTGCTTTGCTTTTTGTGTTTGGTGATTACTTTGAGTTCCCTTTTAAAGACTTTTTTTAATAAGCCCTTAAATCTTTCAGAGAATAATAGGGAGAAATCATTCACTGCAGAGCATTCATGAAAAAAGATTTGATGAATATCAGTAAGATACTTCTGAGTTAATACATTTTTTTTGTAATGGATCAAACCTTATTAATTTCTATATTGAAAAATGAAACTTACATGAGAGATGACTTAATGAATGAACATTAGTTCATGATTATGGTCACATTATTGCACTTGAGCTTAAAATTCATGAGCATAATATTGCCTAATAGTTCTAAAAATTTATAATCTTCACTTTTATATATGTTTTTTAGGTCGTTTAAAGTTTTTGCAAACAATTGTAACATTAGTTGCAAACATTTTGAATATATTGTGGAAATATTCAAATAAATAATTACATGTAGATTGCAATGATGTAAGCAAATTTTAATTGTTCAGAAAAAGTAAATTTATAAAGGATGCTTAGTGTATTAATCCTTAAATGTTTTATTCAGTGCACAATTCCTTTCAAAATGTTAATTCCTTTCTTTTCCAGGAAAGTGTGGAAGGCCATTTAACGATACAGTTAAATCACAGTGAAATGATAGATGGTGATTGTCCTCTGTGGGTACCAGCATTTGGTGTTGATGCATTGCATGCTCATTGTGATTTGGCTGTTGATCTTACAACTGATCAAAGTGATGCCATGCTGACATATGCTCGATATGTTTGGGAGCTGTGTGTAGCATTGTGGGGCCATTTACCTACTCTGGGTAAGGAACAATTTGAATTTAAACGTTACTTTTGTTTCAAGCTGATTTGTAAAGTTGTAGAACAAAATTGTCTACATGACCAGATTAACAGATTCTCATTGAGGATACTATAATGAAGTTGCCTAGTGTTTAGTCTCAGTATAATAACAAAATGGGCTAATTTCTCCTGCTTGTATAGGTGGCAGTCAGTATCTCTGATAGGTGTATTTTTAAATTGTAGGCTACTTATGTGTCTTGTGTCATTGCTGGAAGAGTCCAAGGAAGTCAGGAGTATTTATTGTCTAGAACTAATTAAACTGATATTTATTTTTTAGTGTAGAGACGTAAAGTAATAATGTTTATGATTATAGGAGTATAAAAAAAGTTAAAATTCAGAAATGAATATTTTGCCAATAGTTCTAATACAAGGGAGGTAAACATTTTGAAATGAAGCAGTAGTAGTTTAAATCACGTCCCAACAACCCTATGCTAATGGCTGTTCTTCTCCATTAGAAATTGAAATTTGCATTGGCAGCCATCTTGGGGGCAAATTTATGCGCCTCCTTCAAATTCTTCAAAATGTTACTGCCTTGCCTACCTTTGTAAAGGTGTGGATGGATATGAATGGAACTTTAATCAAAATAGTATTCCATTGTTTATACGTAAGATAAGCAAAACTAATATTTGAACATCATTCTTTTTATACAACTCTAACATATCATAATAGCATAGCTTCACAAAGACCAAATGCCACTCTTGTGTTTAAATTGTGACACTTATGACATTTTGGGCAATTACTGGGCATGTTTGAAAGCAAAAGATATGCATTTAAGCTTCTATTAGTAAATATATTACTCTAAAAATGAAAATGTATGTACCCCTATTTAACATCACCTCAAGGGGGTAGAAAATTTTTACATTAAATGGGGGTTTGAGATATGCTTTTAATAAAAGTTAAAATTAACAAGGAATTATCAATTTTATTTAAAATATGCTTCTTTTTTACCACAATATTAAAATACAAGTACAATGACATGCATATTTTATGTAAATAAAATCATATTGTATATTATTAACTAGTTATTTGAAATTACATCATTACACCTGTACTATTTTCTGAAGAATTCCAGAAGAGTTGTCTGCTTTTTGAGATTCAAAAGGTCTCGCCCTAAACTATTCACTCTGGCTAATACAGCTTCGTCCACCTCAAAGGTTTGGATGTATTTCCTTACAACTGCCAGGCTTGCCACAGCTTCACTGAAAGTTGGTTTTCCATCATCATCATCATCATCGTCGTCGTTGTCAACCTACTCCTCTTTTGGAGTAATGTTTGTCTGTTCACTTATAGAGTGTATCTTCTCTTTGAGACCAGTCTCACCAATTCTCACAAATTCTTACACTAAACCAACACTATACTGATGCATCCTCTTGCTTACGCAACTCTCACACCATCTCAATCCAACGACACAAACTCGCACACAATACCGACAGTCTCATGCTTATGTTACTCATACCCAACCTCCATCCAACTCAACAAACAATTCAAAAGAACATTCTATTTTGTGAGAGCGAAATTTATATACGAGGAACACTCCTCTTACGTCACAACCTGATTCAGTATAGCAATCTTACTATAACACACCTTAATACACATGGCATTACAGCCGGAAACAGTTTTTGGTACGCTACTTTGTTGCGCTTGTACTACACTACATGATAGATGGCGATGGTTTCCAATTCATGGAGGGGAAAAAATTAAATCCAAAAATTTTCAATGTTAAATGCGGGTTGTGTGTCAAAACTATTGACATTTAATTGAGAATACACTTGCATGATTACATATAGGCATCATGGAGGCGTACAGAAATTAATGTTAAATGATGGAAAATATTAAATCGAGGTCATGTTAATTCGGGGTTGTAGGTGGACGGACGGAAATAAATGCGGAACCTACCTGGTGGCGGAATACTAAAATTTATATATTATAATTAGGAATTAAATACATTGTAACTTAAAATTATTTTAAGACAATAACAATAATAATAATAATAATAATAATAATAATAAGATAACAATGTTAACAATAAAGGCATTAATAACAATGACTGCCTTAATTCTACATGTATGGTGGTCCTGTACAGATAATTTATACTAAGAAACATACAATGTTTTATACACTGCACTCCACTCCACTTTACTTCTCTTTCTACTTCTATATTGCACTACGCTTCACAGCATGTCACCACACTTCAATACGAATACTATAAACCAATGCATCTAATAATTATCACAATACTAATAATGGTAACAATAATAATAATAATAATAATAATAATAATAATAATAATAATAATAATAATAATAAAAAAATAACCATTCTAATAAACCTCACTTACTGACTAATAAAATTTACAAATATCATTAGTTAATTTACTTTTAAATCTTTGATCACCTATCTATAGTTCTACTGTACTCAATGAGGTTGTCCTTTCCCTTAATAAGTTTTCCAGGAAAACTTGTGATTTTGATTGGTTGACAATGTTTTCCTTCCACAAAACATCCTATTGCAGTGGACATAGAGACATTTGTTTGGAACATATTTGTTACAGTCTTTAGCCCTCGACAAACACAAATTTTTAAATGGTATGTGGATCTTGTCCGTAAGCTGCTCATAACTTCATCATTTTGCTTCTTCTCTTACAGAACCTCTGTACTGCAAAAAAACACACAATTGAGAATGAAATATGGACCCAGCCTGACACAGTGTCAATGTGTTTGTCCCCAAATTGTCTGCCAAGATATTATTGAATTTACCATGCTCTAATAGCACTATGGATGGTCCCAGTATACAATTACAATACCTTTGTTTGAAATGCTTGCATGCGTCTTTACGTGCAAATACATGTAAGATGTACATTTATTACCATTTAAACTATTTTGGAGAGAAAAACACTTCATAAGTTTAGAATTTCATCATGCATTTAAAAAAATTCATTAGGACAAACCAAGCATATCAAATACAGTAATGGTCATTTTTACTATGCAATGGGGCCTCGTCAAATTTAATTTTATGTTTTGAAAATTGTATGCATTTCGTTATTTCATCCACATTAATTTAACTTGAACTTTACTTTTATGTAAGAAAACATTCTGAAAAGAGAATTTTTGCTTGTTTTCCGAGTGCTGTGATATATATGATTCGTTATAGTTACCTTCTTTCCCTTTCTAATTGAAATGCATGGGGGTTCATGAATGTTTGCTTTTGATGTGGTACCCTTTGCCACTTTGAGTTCATTTAAAAATGCAATTAAAATTACTTTTTATTGGGCCTATCTACATGGTCTGTTTACAATCTTGAGTGATGTGTCAAATTCTCATATTTCTTTCACACTTCATTTTCGTTTCTCACCTAATCATGATCAAGGGTCATTTCAATGAGTATGAAAATCTGAAAGCACTCTTGACACTGAAATGAGGAAGACCATCTGTTCTATATTTTGATGGTTCTAATATTTTCCTTTAATTCTTCAAATTCACTAATTAAAAAAAATCCATTTATTTCTTTTAGGGCCGATGTTTCTAAGGCATACACCATAGACTTGAATGATGGTAACTTACTGTTTATTTAAATTTAAAAACATTTCAAATTTTCAAAATCAGAACAAAACATTTATTCACATTATTAAATAATAATAATAATAATAATAAAAATTAAAATTAAAGCAACTATTTGCAATTAACAACAAGAGGAAAAACAAACCTAATCCTAACAGTTCTCTGAATATCTTTACAGTCTGTTAATGTCTCCAAACGTAAACCTTGCTCACTTGTACAAGTCATTGTACATCTGTTCTGTTCTCATCATCTGTTCTCCCGAATCTTCAAATTTCTCCAACACATATGTTCTCTATCGATAATTTAAACATACAGCTCTTTTTTTATGTTTCAGCATATACTCCATCTTATATTGCATAAAGTTTTTCAGTGATCTACTAGACTATGAACCATTCTCCGTTCAGTAAGAAATCTCCTTTCGCTCTGGTTGCCGGTTTTGCTTTTTCGGCGTATGTTGTTTGTCGCCTTGGTGTCGGACCTTGCCAACCTGTAACTCCAGTCTAAAGCCGGCCTTGCACACAAACGTTGTCTTGATGTTAAAAATCTCTGACATCTTTATTTGTTACAGTATAAACATTTCAGGATGTTTTCCACTAAATTATTTTCAAGACCATTAAAAATGTTCAATAATTGTGGGTTTGATTATAAAGTAGTTTAGCATGACATTTAAAGTGTAACATCTAAAAGGAATCAAAATAGTATGATCAGCTAATTCCAGCTATCTGAATTTTAAACTTCTGTTATTTCTTTCCGTAACTGGAATGTCAAAATGTTAAAATATTCATTGACTTTATCCTTTTAATTTTCCCCTAAAGTGTAACGGGGTACTCATTGAAAAAATGATCAAAAAAACATTCTTTTATTGCATTTTTAGACTAAATTTACCAAAGAAAGCCACCACACAGGAAGTAGTAAAGAGGGAAAGTCCTCTGGTGTGATGCCATTGTGTGTGCGTTTGTATGACCACCTGAGGTCTCTCAGCTTCTTCATTTTTGTGTATAATAACAATAAAAATTGCTATTGTTATTGGAATTGATGATGATGATGATGATAATAATAATAATAACAATAATAATAATAATAATAATAATAATATAAAAAGACATGCAGAAAAGCATAGAAAAAACATACAAAAAAGAGTAAATATAAAATATAGTAGAGAAGTATAATACAGAAAAAATAATATTAAGAAAAATGTCAACAAATGTTCATCCATTAAATATGAACCCAGTATTAAAATGTCGGATCCAAACTCCGGAATTCTCGGTGGAATAAGAAAATTATTCAAAACATTGTACCATTGACATTTGACCTGCAAACCACAATTTTAAGTAAAGTTATATAAGAAAAACATCCAGAAACATTTAAGCCTCCAACAACACAGTTTTCTGTCAAAAAGTTATTTTCTTAAATATTTAATACATGAATCTAGAACTCTTTTCAATGCATTGTGTTCATTTTTTCTATTTATATAAACAACAAAGTTCAGAAACATTAGGCTCAAGACCTAAAGAGGTTGATACTGTATCTTTTATTAAAAATCAAAATCTTTAAAACACACAAATTTCATGTAATTTGTTTCCACTGTTTGATTTTTTGGAAACTTGTAAATTTCCTTAGGGGTCATCCATTAAAAGGGGGAGGGTGGAGGTCTGAGTCAGTGTTACGCTGTGTCACATAGGGGTAGGGGAATGCGTTACCACAGGGAGGTGGTATTGAAAATACTAGAAATTTGCGTTACATAATTTACAGATGGCTCCTTATGTGCCAAGTTTCAGATGTTCTTAATTACATTCCAAGTTGTTGAACTATGAAGTTAAAATATGTTTAGTAATTTAAGGAACGAATTAAACATAAGGACCAAAAAATATTGGGAGTGGAATTTATTGACTATCCCTTCAGCATTAGTTATAGCCTTTGAGTGGAAAATTTTATAATGTGTAGTGAAATATATAATTTTAATAGAATAGTATTTGATGAGAAAGTTGAATTTTGTCCGATGTTCTTGTTTAGGACAATCACAATTAATTAATATCTATTTCGACTTCCAGATGAGAATGAAAGTGTAGGTTCGCATCATACAGTTATGGCCCGAAGAGAAGCTGTCAGTGAATGGCTGGAAAATGTTATTGTTCCTCAAGTTGAAGAAGAAACAAGTCGTACCTTGGGTAAATCTGGTGATCCTAATGACTTGGAGCAACATATACCTGCAATATTATCTTATTTGTCTGCTAAAAATTTGTTAGAAGCTTGTAGGAAAGCTCAAAGTTGTGGTAAGTGTTGCCTTCTGGCTGATATTCAGAAAATTCATTCTTATAAATTGTGTAAATTAGATCAACTGTTAAGAAATTAGTATTAGTAGATAGTTAAGAAATTATTATTTTACGTAATGTCATTATGTAACCACTGTAAAACCTTACTTCGTGACCATGACTTGCATCAAAATACTCTTGTTAAGGGATTGAAATGTTAAGTACAGATTTAATGTAATGTGAGATCTCTAGTAAAAATTACTTCATACTGCAAAAATCTTTGAGTCATCTATTTCAACTAGAAAAACATATGTTTTATGTTCTTTACTGTAGTTTAAAATTGATTATACTTGCTCTATTAGCCCACTAGATCGTAAAATGTATTGTAGGTACATGAAAAATGTCAATATAGTTAAACATGTATTAAGCTGCCACTCATGGTTGTCAAGAAAACTTTTAGTGCAGAAAGCAGCTTAATGGAGGTTATTAGAATATGGGAAGCAATCCAGCCCAATTTTGCTATCTGCAAAAAAAAGGTATTACCTGGTATACTTGCGAGACAACTATTTTTCATACTATTGAATACGTATTTATTACATATTTAACTGTTCACCTCGTCAGGGGCAGATCCAGCCGATCACAGAGGGGAGGCAATTTAAATTTTTGTTGAATAATAAATATATTTGTTAGTATATTGTATATTATTTATGTACTGTAGATATGATACTATACAATATTGTTTAAACAATTAAATAATTCAAGTATAAATTAATATTTAAATCAATTTTGCCAAATGAAGGAAGGTAAACGAAATCTCCAGGTCTTTTGCGGGGAGGTAGATAACAGTCGTTCAATTTGGAACAAAGTTTTGAATATTAAATTAGTTCTTCAAAAAGAGATTTAGTCTTGTGTGTTCATGCAGAAAGGACTGGCAGTCTAGATGTTTATAAAAATATATATGACCTTGGTATACTTCAAAAACTAAGAATTTTTAAACACACACTTGCAGAGTATGTTTGTAATATATTACTAAATAAATGAATGATTACTTTTTAAATTAAAAAAAATGTCCTTCAATGATAATGTTGACCATACATTTGCCCGCATGTGTGCACGCCTGCACATGCACAGGCGCACGCACGCGCTCATACACATGCAGGCACGCACTGGTAAGCACATTCATAATTTGATTCTGGAAAGGCATTAGTATATGACTGCTGAACATTTTGTATGCAAAATCACTCATTTCCTTTTTTTTTTTTTTTTTTTTTTTTTTACATCAATTGTGGTTTACTATGTCTGTTCATGGACTTAATTTCCAACTAGACGTAAGCTGCTGTGCAACTCCAAGCAAATTTTAGAGCATCCAGTAATATCATTTATTGTTTTCTGAAACAAATTAATAACCCCAAACATAAGCAACTAGATATCACAGTTATATACAATGTAACATTGCAACCTGACTTGGAAAGATATATAATAAACAGCAGTAACTGCTGGTCTTCTGCTATTTGTAATGTTATGGATCAGAAACATATTCATGAGGAAGATATGTTAGTCTATATAGGTTAATCTATGAAATGTGTCTGTCTGCTGGCCGTGAGGGCAGGTGGCTGCATATTTACACTTCTACAGGGAAAATTGATCAATAACATGAAAGTGCCAGTTAATAGATGTGCCTGCTTAATCAAGGTGGCTGTTTTAGGAGGTTTCATTGTATTCTTTTTGTAATAGGTTTTGAACTTTAACAACTGGAAGTTAACTTTAGAGAGGAGTTGAAATTGGTAGGTGCTATGAGTTAACATATAAAGTTTCTCGAGTTGAACTTCCAACGCATTGTCTTTCATTACATAATTAGGAAGGGGGTGTGTATTTTTCTTCCAAGGACAAACCTGCTTTTATTTCTTAAATCCAGCATTTTAACTCCGGTTATGATTTGATAAATAACAACAAATATTATAAAATTTAAAATTTATAAAATGGGATCTTACTCAAATGATTACTCTTTGATTCATTTAAAGAACATTTCTGCAGTTTTATTTTGCCTCTAAATTATAAATCGCTAAAAATAGTGTTCAAATAATGGAGTGTGTTATTGTCTTAAAGGATTATTGAAATTTGGGAAAAATAAATACCCAAATACAAGATGACCTACAAATTTCAAAGAGGCCTTCTGCAATTTTTCTTTTTAAACAACTAATTCTTATTATTCAGTCAAAATAAAATAGATTGTCTAATTTTTTAGTAAACTGACTTGTGTGTGTGCGGGCTCGCACGCGTGTGCGCGGGCATGTACATGCGCGCATGCATGTGTGTGTGACGTTTTAAAAATATGTTATAGAAATAATTGATTGATTTATATTTTGTTCTTATTGATTCAGATAATCTTTTCAATTACCTCTTGAATTTTTTAAAAATGTATGTGCAGGTGACCACTATGCTGTGATGCTTTTATCTCAGATGGGTGGAAGTCAATGTGTTCGTCAATTAGTACATCGTCAGTTGGTATATTGGCAAGAGGTTCACGCAGACTGCTATATAAATAAAGATCGACTTAAAATGTTAATGTTGGTTGCTGGGTTACCACTGTTTTCGTCATCTCTGGGGTCAATTAATATTTGTGAAAACCTGGAGTGGAAGCGATGTTTTGCATTGCATTTATGGTAAAATATGAATCTACAAGTGTTTAATTGTTTTACATGTTTCTGATAATTTTAGGATTTTTTAAAAGTGTTGTCAATGATTAATTTTGCAGGTATGTGTGTTCTCCTGTTGCTTCTGTCATGGATGCTTTACAGAAATACGACAATGCATTTAGCTCTGAAGATCCTAAAAATAATTATGCTCGACAACCTAATCCACCTTATGTAGATCCAGACGAAGAATCACAAGCTAGTAATGGACAACCAGTCTATGACCTTTGCTATCATTTATTAAAACTCTTTAGCTCTCACTCCTATCCTTTAGACAAATTATTAAATCCAGCTACACATACTGCTGATCCACTGGATTACAGACTCAGGTTGGCAATTTATGATAGTGTGTTATATGAATGGAAATTATGCATAACTGGAAATAAATGGAGGACTATTAAAATAATTTTTATTATTTACAATGTATTTTCTTTTCTTTCCTTTTAGTTGGTTTATATATCAGGTGCTTACATCTTTAGGTTATTCGCACCTTTCTGAGTATTCTGCTGCTCATTTGCACACAAGTTTTGCTCTTCAATTGGAAACCCAAGGATTGTGGCATTGGGCAGTTTTTGTTTTGCTGCACTTAAAAAATACTACAAGGTACATGTTTTATCATATACGATATTTGAACAGAATTTTGATGCTTTGACTTTGCAATTAATATTTTTTTCTTTTCAGCCGTAAAGCAGCAGTTTTGGACATGATTGGCCGACATATAGAGCTGTCTGACAGTGATATGTACTTGGACAGAGAGGACTTTCTAACTGACAAATTAAAAATTCCATCAAAATGGATTTACGAAGCAAAAGCTACTCTAGCTTCTGTGCAACAACAGTGAGTATTTATAGAAGGAATATCTGTAAATTGAATTGAAGTGTCTGTAGGTTATTTCAAAATAATTGCATTTTTAAAATCTCATATGGTTATTTAGCTGATATAAAAAAAATTTAATTGTGTATACAATTTTTATTGATCTCTTTGTACAGGGTTATCTCTGGAACAGTTGAACTGATTTTGATTTCATTCCAATTTAATAATTCATTCCAGTAGTGCTATTAGGCTTTGAGTAATGCAAGATTAAAATTGTTCCTGGGGTTTGCTGGGAGTATGCAACAATGCATCTGTTTATAGCTACACTGGCAAAGATGGTGGTAGCAATCATCTCATTAGTTGCATTGGAGAGTTCAAGAATTTTTATAGTTAGCAAGATTAGTGTTCTTATTCTGTGCGTGGCAAATGCCAAGGTTTTGCAGCCATTCATGACTTGTGAGAAAACAAACTTATCAGTAATTGTTTCACTTACAGCACTTAAAGGAGGTATTCATTATTGGAGTGTCTGTGTCTTCACTTATTTGCATGTCATTTCTCCTGATTAAAACTTTGTTATCGACATTGTAATTATCAGTCGTTTATTATTTGTGTAATCTAGAACATTTTCTTCGGATACCATGTGAATTGTGTTGTTTTACTCTGTAGGCAAACATTTTAAACATACTTATTCGCTTAGCACTTCAGGGCAGCATACAAACATCCTAGAAGATCTCTTTGTGATTGATATTTTGACACATATATTGAACATAATTGTCACAGATAGACTTGTGTGTTGTATGAGATAAAAGCCCATCATTGATGACCTGTTGAACTTGTACACTGAATTGCGTGTATGTTGTTAGTTTGAATGCCTGGAAACACTTTTTAAAGCCAAAAATATATAAAAACCTGAACTTTTTTTCAGATTTTTCAAAATGATTTATTAGTCATCCAGAATAAAAATGCTAATGCCATTTATATGTAGATGTCTATAAAAACCAGGACCTTCAAAACTTATGCTGAAGTTTTCCAATTGTATTAATTTTCCGTTGTATTAATTGTCTTCCAAAGTATTAATTTTCTCTTTCTTAATTACGTATTGTCTGTTTTCCAATTAAAATGTACACTGATTCACAAGGTACCATATGTATTTGTATACAACTTCATTAGATGTAAATTACGTATAGGAATTAGTGAGTCAGGGATGTGAAGTGGTGTGCTGTTTTCACAGTAACTCCAGACATATTTTGCACACTAACGATTCCATTGATCCCCAAAGAAAACATTGTCCACAAAAAATTAAGGCAATTTTATTTTATTTTATCAGGGTAATATTTTGTAAAGTTGTTTGTTGTAAATATTAACCTGATTGGTTTTTAAGTTATATTGAGATAACTAATGTTATAACTATTAAGTTATATTGAGATTGTTTAATGTTTTTATTAATTCTACTACTTTATGTTATGATTTTGGGACTTTGGTTTCTTCAACGGTTCTTCTGTGGTTCAGTGGTACTTTTGTAGTTCTTGAATACACTTAACTTCTATGTATCGTCTCCTGTATTATTTCAGTAGTATACCTTTGGGTTCCGGCTCTCACACGCAACCAATCTTTACAAATGAGGTCTCTAAACAAAGAGAATTTCACGGAGACTTGACGAATTCCACTTTGACTTTAAAAATATGGATGATTTCTTTAAAAAAACGCATCCAAATATTCATGTAAAAATGCAACCCGCATCACATGTCAACCCATATCGGCAAATAACTCATAAACAAAGCGTTTTAGAGCCTGAAAATGTAAAATTTACGCTTTCTGTTAACACCGTAGTTTGTGCAGTCTGACGAGGTTTATTTGCATAATCATTAATTCAAGATTTGCTCTCCAGCAAAACTAGAAGTACTATTATAGTTGCTTGATACCTATACATATGCAGATTGTTTCTTATGCATGTAGTGAAACTACTCAATTAACGTTTTTTTCATGGTCTGTAAGAGCTGTGTACTTAATCGTGGAAGGATGTGGGTGTTCAGTGAAGACTGTGTTTGTGTTTTACCTGTACCAATATTTTCGTTATCATTCGATGACATGTTCAAGTCAACAGATTCAGACACGTAGCTTTCTCAAAAGTAAAAAGCTAATATTTTTGTGACTATCACGAAAAACTAAAACCTAATTGACAAAGAATATTGAATAATTACTTCAAATGTCTTTCAGTAAGTTTTGGGAATTGTTCCAGGCAAATTCTCCATTCTCCATGAATAAATATTTATTGAAAATTTCTTTTACACATTAATTGCATTGTTTTTTATTTTTATTTGTAATTGTGTTAGTACATTGCAAGATACCCTTATAGATTTTAAACTAATAAACACGTTTCGTTAACTACTTAGAATGAAAATAGAAGGATAGGAATGAGTGTGATGTCTAACATGCGAGAGTTCTCGCACGGGTACGCAGAGGTAGTGGGGGAAAACTTGTGCTAGCACAATACAAAGAACAAACGTTTTAAAGAAGCTAAAGTAAAATAGCTTGAAATAAATGGAAAACAAAAATCAAAACGCGCTAGCCTACAATACTACGTGAATCAATTAAAAAACAACTAAATTTAAAATTATAGAAAGAATCGTGCAAGTCACCCGACAACTGCAGGCGATCGCAGTCCAAACGCACGATTTAAATGTTGGCGGTATCTGGAAGTATGTACACCAACGCCCAGCTGCAAACTCATATTGTAAATAAAACACCATTTGATATTAAACTCAAGGTGTCGGTTCGTTAAGATATTAAAAATGCAAACATCGTTTGAGCAACATTCCCATGTACCAAAGTGGGCTTCCTAATGCCTACTAAATTGTTTCTAATGCTAACAAATGGTATTTAGTACTCAAAGGTGAAAACATTAGTGTGATTATTTTTTGGCTCGGAATTGCTTTTCTTGAGGTTTGTAAGGACGCAGAAAATAATTCAATACTTTATAGTATACAAATAATTTTTCAATTTTCTCACCCCAGCAAGCTGGCATCTTGACTCTCCAAACCCACTCGGTTCTTCATAACAAATCAAGAAAAGTTAAACAATATTGCAGTGTGTAGGTCTGTTCTTAACCGATTCAGTATTTTCGCACTACTTTACTTGGCTTTCTCAAGAGTAAAAAATTTTTCTATTATTTGACTATCAAGGAAAGCGAAAAGCTAACTCTCAAGGACGTTTGAAACATTTCTTCAAATGTTGTTTTTAAAGAAGTATGAATTGTTCCAAGAACATCTCTCTGTAATGTTGAATAAACTTTAATTGATAATTTGTTTCAAACATCAATTACATTGTTATTTTGTTTGATATTCTGTATGTACATTAGTAGTTCCTCTCCTTTATGGGAAGGATAGACAAATGGATAGGGAAAGGGTGGGATTTAACATGCAAGAGTTCTCGCACGGGTACGCTAGTTTATTTTTAATTGTATAGTTAGTTATTGATACTTATGTCAACTTTTCTTCATATGTATTTGGGTAATTTTGCCTGTTGTGCTTATTAACAAATAAATAAAATGGGATAATTTCCTTTTTTTTTTCTTCTTTTTTTTTCTTTTCTTTTTTTTCCTTTTCCTTTTTTTTCTTTTTTTTTCTTTTTTCTTTTCTTTTCTTTTTTTTTTTTCCATGTATTATGCTTATATCACCCAATTTTACGATGCTCTCATGGCTAAACTGTTGATTGTAGAAAAAATATTAAGGGCAGTAAATGTAGGTCATTTTGACTTCTATTTCAAATAGGACCATTAATTAATTGCCAGAAATGGAGAGCTTTTGAGTTTAAAAAAACAACTGAAAAAAGGCATAATTGTTGCCACATTTTTTGCTTCTAAAATGTGTTTCCGGACAAATTTTTGTTGACAAACCTGATATTTGTGATCAGCTACCCAAAAAACAAAGAAACCGAAAATCAAAACTACATCAAAACTTCCCCTCATTTTGTACCATTTGATTGAATACCACTTTTGATCTTTGACTCCAGTAGCATCCATTGCCTGCCATTGTGTATGGGCACTGCTTGAAATAGGTTACATTCATCACGCACATCGATAGATAACTGATTTCATATTCTCTCTATTCTAACAGAGACACTCAAAGAAACATCTATTTGTTGTGAAAACACATTAGTACTGCCTTACTTTCAGATAACAAATAAAGTTATGTGATCAGATAATATTTCTTTTAGAAAAAATAGTTGCCATGACTTTTGACCCAACCTTGTAGTATTTTGTTTGTAGTCATTTGTTGAGGTGAAAAAATAAAAGGTTACATGATTTTTCCTTTTCTTCTGGAAAATTGAAAACCCCAAAAATGTCTCAAGCCAGTCAAAACTTACTCTTCAAAAGTAAAGAAATGAGAGAAGTTTAAAAATTGTGGAAATACAATCACAATTCATTGTGTACAGAGTTAAACATGTTTCTGAAAATGTAATTGAAATTTTTTTTATAATTATCAAGATCTGTACCTTTATGTTGTAGGGGACCTACAAAGAGGATTTCCTACCTTAACAATTGTATTGAGGTTGGTCTTGAAAATGTCATAATGAACAAATCATGGCAGATGCACATTCATTCTATTAATTTTAATATTTATTTATTTATATAAAGTAAAGAAACATTTTAACATATTATTAAAATTTAATTTACTATAAAACCAGTTATTAAGAACAAGTGGTAGCACAATTTGGTTGAATAGAACACTAAACAAGAACCCTCATTATTCTAAATAAATAGATTTCCTCTATTTTCACTGTCACATTTGTATGTAAGAGTAAATATTTTGATGTATGACTCTTCTGTTACATTTGTGTATCTTCATACGTTTTAGCTATTTCATGTTTTGTTGCAGGTACTCAAAAGCTGCTTGGTATCTCATTAAAGCAGGACATGTGAATGAAGGACATGAGGTTATTATGAAACACATTGCTGCTGATAGCATCATCAATGGTAAGCCTTGTAAATTTGAAAAACGGATCCTAAAGCTAAACAAGTCAATAAATAAAATAATTTAAATGTTGAGACATTCTCAATTTTCATTGTATTCAGATTTCTCAAGAAGTATAATTTCTTGTGCTTGAGGATCTGTTTCTTTCAACCAAATTTTGTCCTCCCTCTCTGAACTGGAGCACAACTGCTCCCACTGTGAATAAGACAAGTTATTCACCATGTTTGTTGCCACTTGTGCCACTGGTTGGGAAAAGAATTCTGCTTTGAGTGGCATAAAATTGAAATTAGTGCATTTTCTTATCTGCATTTTATCTTCCTTACCAATTTCCCTTAATGTATAAAACTGAAGACTGACCTACAAATGGATAATGACATTCGAGCAAATGGATTTTTTAACCACAATAAGGCGGCCTACCTACTATTAAACCTTCACATAATAAAAATAAGTTGACCTCCATTTTAGTTGGCAGTTGTGTTGCTACTAGTAGTGCTAGATGTAATTTAACGCAAGTGTTCTCATAAGCTGTTAGAGCTCAACATAACACCATATTGAGCAGAATAGCTCTGCACTAATAGGGTATTCGGATTTTCACAATTCAGAGCGTGCTCATTTTCATGCTGTTATATATAGCTAAGCTATTATATGCTTTTTATATTATTTATAGCTATGCTATTATATGCTTTTTATATTGGAGTAACACTGTAACGTAGAGGAAGTTATGTAATGCTTCACAAAAAGCGGCAGATATTTGGCAGAAAGAAATTCATTGTCTGGCCCTAATAATGAGAAAGTGAATAAATCCAGTTGCTAAATTATGAGAAAAATAATCCTCTAACACATAGTGTAGCCAGAATCCCTGTTTTGTGGGTCCTTGATACCAAAAAGTCAGTTGACACCAAAATGTCCGTCTCTCCATCTGTGAACTCTACTAGCGCCTAATCTATATGTAGGATTTTTTCCAAATTGAAGAAAAATCGCTTGTGATCTGGCTTGAGTTGAAACTTAAGAGATTTTGAGAAACATTCTTTAAAATTTAGGAGTACTTTACATGAAGTCTCTAGTACATTTTCAAAATTTTCTCAAAAACAGCCCCAAATTATTTTTTGTAAATTTCTTTTAAGAATGGAGTAAAATACACTTATAAATGTGGTATAAGTCCAAGTTTCAGGTTAACTGAATTTTCTAAATAGGAAAAGGTTGAAAATTGTTTGGCTTATTCCAACTATTAAAAATTGAATACAGAGACTTTTCCTTGAAGTAAAATTTGTTCTCTGTATTTAGTTCTTTCATTAAGGTTATGTACATTTTTACTTTCCCGTATACGTACGTATACACGGAGTGATATACGTAGTATAGGTAAAGTTAGGTAATGCTGCGCGAAAAAATGGCCAATTTTCGGCGGAAAAAAATTCATTGCCGGGCCGTGAAAACGAATAAGTGGATAAAACCACTTGCTAAATTAAGAAGAAAAAATCCCCTAACATGTGGTGTAGCCAGAAACCGTTTTCTAGGTCCTTGATACCGAAAACCCAATTGAAAGGAAAACGTCCGTCCGTCCGTCCGTCCGTCCGTCCGTCCGTCCGTCCGTCCGTCCGTCCGTCCGTCCGTCCGTCCGTCCGTCCGTCCGTCCGTCCGTCCGTCCGTCCGTCCGTCCGTCCGTCCGTCCGTCCGTCCGTCCGTCCGTCCGTCCGTCCGTCCGTCCGTCCGTCCGTCCGTCCGTCCGTCCGTCCGTCCGTCCGTCCGTCCGTCCGTCCGTCCGTCCGTCCGTCCGTCCGTCCGTCCGTCAACACTGCTAGCGCCTAAACCATACGTACGATTTCTTTCAAAATGGATATTCCCCGCTCGATCTGATTCTAGTCGAAGCTTGAAGATTTTGAAAAAGATTCTTCAAAATTTGGGGGTACTTTATATGAAGCCCCACGGGGATTTTCAAAATTTTCTCAAAAATGGCTCCAATTGTTTTCTTTAAACTTCTTGTATGAATGGAGTAAAATACACTTATTAACATGGCATAGCTCCGATTTTCATGGATAACTCTGAATTTTCGATAATTGTGAAAGTTTCCATTTTTTTTCGGCGTCTTTCTCGAACTACAAAATTGAAGATAGAGATTTTTTGTTCAAATAAAATTTGTTCTGCGTATTGAGTTCTTTCATAAAGGTCATGTAATTGTTTTTCAAAATTTTAGTAGTTTTCGTACAATATTGAGTGCTATATGTGCAATTTTAAAAAATTACAAAAACAAGATTTCTCAAAAACGGCTCCAAATTTTTTCTTTAAACTTTTGGTAGGGATAGTGGTAAATGTACTCTATCAGACGACATAAAAAACATACTGCTCTATAGGTTGGCTTTTTCAAAAATTACAAAAATGTAAATTTTTTCACATGTTTCTCACGTCGATAATATTTAAATTATCGGCGATTTTCTCACATTATTATATTTACGAGTACATGTGCTTTAAATAATGTCAAGTAAAGATTCTCGAAAACACAAACGTTTTCTTTGAAAAATAGCTCAAAATTTCGCATTTTCAGAAACTCAAACGCCATTTTCTCGTAAATGGCTAAAAATAATTCTTCAAACTTTTCGATCGGTTAGTGCTAATGGCACTCTTTAATATGATGTAAAGTTTTTTGAGGATTTTTTTTTCTTTCTTCAAAAATTACACAAATGTAATTTTTTTTTAAAGGATCTCTCGCATCTTTAATATTCACGTTACCAGTAATTTGTAAAGTACCAGTAATTTGTGAGTGTAAGTGCTTCAAATAATTTCAAATAAAGTATTTTGAAAACTCAAAAAAAACTTTTCTGTGGAAATGACCTTGAAATTCGCATTTTTTGTGGAGCTAAAACGCAATTTTCTTTAAAACGGCGCATAATTTTTAACAGAAAATTGCTATTTAGGACTAGGTTTTTGTGTTCTTTAATATTCTAAAATTAATATATCCGTTCTATCAATAGGAAACCGAAAAATTAAGAAAATGACAAAAAAATGTACTTTTGGCGGTGATAGATGGTAGCTGGCAAGAAAGAGTATGTGGCAATTTCGAATAGCTAGCGAAGACCCAAGAAAATAGAAAACTAATACGGGAAAGTCTGTGCCATTCTGTAGCACCACTAGTTGGATTTTGAAAAGGTCGGTATGAGAGTGATTGGAACCGATCTCTCTCATCAGCTTTTCCCACTCCGCTGCGTGGTGGCTTGTGAGCGCCGTTTCGTGCGTTTTTGGCAATCCCGCAGTTGTTTCTTAAGCGCAGGGCACCTAAACTGCTGCCATAGTCGCCGAGCTTTGCATTTCTCGCACAGACGCTCTTCGACATCTGGAGGAAGTGTATGTGAACCCTCTTAGGGTGGGCGCCAGAAATCCGGTGTCGCCTTTCTATGGGCTGTTTGTACAAGTTTTTGTGAGGGTGTATTGTAGTGGTAATAGATTCAGGTGAATCCATTGTCTGTGTGGTTTGTGTTTATTCTTGTAGTGATGTGTGAAACTCATCCTAGTTGGTTGGTTGTGGAACCCACTGCCTTGGGCCGCAGAAAGCACGAATGCTTCCAACAGCGAAGGTAATGGGTATGTGGTCAGAAGGAGAAAATAATGGGTTTGAGAGTGGTGACGCGAATATTCACAGATGTGAGTGCCATATCTAGGATTTTGTGTCGGAGGCGGGGGTCAGAGGTGAATCGGGTGGGTGTGGAGGGCGGGATGAGTGTCAGTGTTGTGTGACAGCAGGAAACTTACGAATGAGTTTCCGTTGCTGTTTGTTGTTACATCCCATTTCTCGCACTACGGCGCTCCGGTCGGCAACGACTATATACGTTAACCAGAGTCTGACACAGTCAACGGCGTCCAGCGGGAGCACTGCCATTCGCTGTCGGACCGTGACGCCTTGGTCTTCTCGGCCAATGACGTTGCGGTTACGATTGCGCCGGATGGGGCTCGCCGCTCTGTACGCCACCAACGCCACCGTTGCTGCTACTGTTCTTGCACCCGCTGCCACTTCGGCCAACGCTGCGCGCCGGCAGAAATCGCATGCGACATCGATCAGCAAGAGTTTTCTGCTATTCAAACGGCCCTTTTTGGGGCCACGAAAAAGAGCAGGAAAAGCAAGGCCTCGCGCGTGTCCAGCTGCAGTTTAGCAAAGCTGCCGCCAAGAACGGGCTTGCGGAGTTGTACTCCCGCCCTTGCGTCCAGCCACCGCACAGTGTGTAATTTTGGCCATCTACGGGGCAGAAAGTCTAATAGCAAAAATTGAAGAATTGAACTGGACTAAATCATTTTATAATTTACTAAATTATTCAAAAAGCTTAAATATTACAAATTTTATACAATACAACTCGCTAGAACTACATTTCAAGTATTTTAAATCCGTTGAAATAGGATAAAATTTTACGTTGATTTTATAAAACAAACAATAGAGAAGTCTGATATATATATAATTGTGACACAATATTGCAATTTTTACCATAAGAAACAATGAAATTGCACATTAGATAATATATACAAATAATACGAGAGAAGTAAAGAATCATATGTTGAAACACAAACTGTACACATGAAAATTACGAACTTATTTAGATTCTCTGATGGTATCAGAAGAATATTCTTGATCATCTGCTGGTGTTTGATCAGTTTCTAGCAAATAAAACACTTATTCATTGATATTATTCTTTCTGTGATTTGGAGGAACCCGTAAACTAGCTGTATATGGATCGGAAGTAATAAGCCATCTGTTCAGTATATTGCGTATTAGTGTCGATTCTGAATGTCTTTTGAAAATACAAATGTTATTGGTCTGCAGTATTTAGTAGAAGATGGAGCAGTTGTTTTTAAAATAACGTGTTTTGAATTGGCTGACTCGCAGTGCATTTCCAAAGGAACAGAAATACTAAAAAAATTTCATCACTGAAATGTTGGTGTGAAAACCTTTGTTTGTATCGATTCTGTTCCATACCATCACAGCCCCATTTCATGATTATGATAATATTGCATTTTTGTGTCAATCGCAATTTCTGAGACACCTGTCGTGTTTGACATAATCCATGAATTGTGTGGTCAATAAGTGACTGCACACGTATTTTTGCTGAGATTTCTGTAATCATATCTCCTTGTGTACAGCGTTTTGGATTCTTTCAGTTTATAATAAGATGGGCAAAATTTATAATTTAATACTTTTGCTTGCTGACGTAGTAGTTTGTCCTGGCGACTAGACATACAGATATGTAGCATTAAGGGCGACAGGTACCATTACAGATATGTACCACGTCGACTAGACATACAGATATGTACCATTTAGGCGCTTGTTCCTATAGCTCTAATTTCTGAAACAAGGACCTTCGAGCCTTCTTAATAAGTTTCCCTATTTGGTTATGTAGTGGATTCTTCTATTGCTATTGCTGTCGAATACCTTTTCCCTTCTTTCTTTAACTATATGCCTACGGCCATACTCAGCTCTTCGCTGCTTGAATGTATAAGGTGTTTAATTCTCTGCCTTTTAGTTCTCGGAGCACAACCAACAAAAATCTTTGTTGGCCGGCCAATTACAATAGTGGATGTTTTTGTTGGTTCTGGTGTATTGTTGGAAATATTTTCCCTCATTATTTCCTCATCGAGTCATGAAAAAGTGAATGAAGAAAACGTTTTTTATGCCTCCCTATTTTCTCCTACTTAATACTAAGTGTCAGGCAAAATTTCTTTACTTTGTGTTTACACATTATTAATCACACTCAGAATTTGTTGCATTTTTTATTTCTTGCAAAATATGTGTCAATAAAGCATTTGCCTTTGCGTTTTTAGGTTTTGTGACCCATATTTCGCACAGTGTCCTCCAGGAAAAAGAATGCGACATTTTGTAAAAAATAGAAAAAGTAATACATTCGCAACAATTCGCAACATTTTTTTCAATGTTTGGCTTCGCAAAGGTGCCTGCTTGAATACCAATTTGGTCCCAAAGTGGTTCTCCAGGGTTCTCTAAACTAAAACCCTTGATTAATTTTTGGAATTGTGTTTCCTGTAAGATTAAGAGTACGTACCTTTCAAGAGGTCCTTACAAGTTGTTAGAAAATGGATTTCAAAAACCAAAGGTACCAATGGAAACAAAAAACTATACAGATTGAATTTTTGAAATAGCTGGGACTTTGAATATCATCAGACACACGCACAGGACAAGCGAAAACGCTGCACTGAAATATTTGAATCCAAGCGGTGCCACCACGGACGAGTTGATACATGTTCAGATAAGCATTTCCTGTACCTCGGAGAATTTCTAGTGAAATCTATACCGTTGCCATGTGGTCTGAACATCCTTCTACTGAAATAAATAACAAATTACACGTTCTGGTCAAGTTGAAAATTTGACTTTCTGCCCCGTAGATGCCCAAAATTACACACTGTGCACCGCCTGGCGACCCCACAACCGATGACGTCTCTGCAAAGAGAAGAAGCGCCGTGTTTCAGGCGATGCGCCGACCGCCGCTGCCTCACGCCTGCCTCCTGGCACCTTTTTAGCTTTGCCTGCTAGCGAAGATATGCAGGTCGACATTGCGCCTATCGGGAGCGCCGCAGCTACCGCCGACGTGGTCCAGCTAACCGCCAACGGTGAAGTGACGACCCTCGCGGTTGAGCTTGCACCTCCCGCGGCCGTGTCGCCTCTTCCACCCACGCTGTAGAGCCAGAGCGAAAGCGCCGCTGCCGACCCCGGCTTCTCAGCCTGTCGCGGTTATTGGGCCTAAGAAGGCTTCCAAGCGCGTCCCGCCTATCATGGTCGCAAACGCCTCTGTGCCTTCTGACGGCTGCTTTGGCAGCGTGTTCAAAAATGCGACGCAGGACTGTGAACAGCCGGTCACTGGCAAACACTGCGGTGATTTCTCTCTTCAAGCGCGGACCGCTTCCGACCACTTGAAAGTCGCGGCCGCGCTGAAGACTCTCCAGGCGTCGCACTTCACGCTCGCATGCAAGCATGGAGGAACGGGGCCTTAAGCTCTACGGTGAGTGGTCCGCCTCACCAAGTGTCGGCGGAAGAAGTGGCCGAGGACATTGCTGCACAATGTCCAGGTCACGCGAAGCCGATGGTTCACCAGCCGAAGAGACGCCGAAACAGGAAATTATTACCGTTAGGCGCCTACTTCGTGAACCTCACCCTGGGCGATGACGGTAAGTGGCTGTTTTCCTTGAAGGCAATATGCTACTGCCGGGCGCGCATCGAGGTCGCGAAACGCACCGACAGCGCACCGTTCTGCAAACTGTGTTGCCGTTGGTTGCACACTCACACTTATTGCCAGGTGAGCCCACGCTGCGTGCATTATGGTGAGGGCCATCTGACAAAGGATTGCAGCAACAACAGAAAACCTGCTGTCTGCTGCAACTGCGGTGGTAATCACTCCAACTACTTTGCCTGCAAGGCTTTCAAAAGCCAAAAAGCCAAGAACAAGAATGTAAACCGTCAGCAGAGCAAAAATGCTAAGCACGCTCCACTGTGTAGAAGTCGCCCGAGCACCGCTTGTCAAGCAGAATAAGAAAGATGAGCTCTCATGGCTCTGAAGAATAGTCGAAGACATTTTCCATACGTATCACCAGGCGAGAATGAGGATTCCCATTCGTAACTGAAAGACTAAGGACAAAACGCGCTGTTACTTTATCAATACATTTTAGACGTTTCTACTTTTTTTTTTAATTTTTTAATTTATTTTTTTATTTTTTTAATTGGTTGCGTCTGGATTGGCGCAACGCATTTCCAAGCCCCTTGAGCGCTTGAGCGTTGAGCGCTTTGTGCTTGGGAGTAATCCTCTGTTAACTAGTCCGCTGAGGACTAATCCTCAATTATCTTTATATCTCACGTGTTCATCGCAGTCAGGTGTCAAGAGGACCGCCAGGTAGCGTACGCGCCTCCTACCACACGCTCCTGCGTCAGTACCCAGACAGAATTGGGCAGGAATTAGGATAGGGGTAGGGTTTATGACATTTCACAGGGTTGGACTAAAACCTTGTGAAGCAGCCAAACTCGTTTTGTTGGAACAAATTTCATATAAGATTGTCCGGGAATCGAACCCAGACATCCGTAGTGAAAGGCGAGTGACTTCGCTCTGAACCACGAGATGATAATTTTTCCTTGTTTTACTCATTTTTATTTTTCCTGCACTTATACAATTTTTATTTTATTTTCTCTAGGCTTTTGGGGGGGGGGTCATGCCCCCCTCGATCCACCAGTGCGATCACAGCAGTAACATAGTTTGAGTTTCACATCTGAATTTGTTTGATAAAAAAATTTACGTCATTTTTATTTCCTTTTAGTGCAGTTTAAAAAAATTTTAAGAGTATTTTATTGATCATTTTTTGGTGATGTTTTAGGTCGCCTAAATGTGACCCCTAGTTATATTTCTCCATCCCAGGGATATCCCGACTATGATTCAAGTGTGATTGGTAAATGAAGATGGCATTTTATGGAAAATGTTTTGGACAAATGTGGCATGTTACAAATTATGTAGAATGACACAGGCTAAACCCGGCTCATTCTGTGATATGATTTTTTAAGTTTTAATGATTATCAGATTTTTTTTTTTTATTTTTTAAAAAAAAATTTTTTTGAAAGTTTCGTGACTAGTTAAAGTTACTGAAAAAAGTTTTGGTGGGAGGGGTTCCCTCATCCCCCCCAATGAATCCGCGCCTGACAATGCAAGCAAGTACAAAAATGTATTCCCTTTCATGAAAAATTACAAATACTGACGAAGAATAGAAGCACAAATAGGCAATTTTCCAGCCACCAAGTAGTGTCAATGTAAAACATTATTCTAAATACCTAAAAGTCATCCATAAATTACATAACGCTACTGGGGAAAGAAGGGGATCTGAGGCAGCGTTACAGTGTGTTACATAGAGATAGGGAAGTGCGTTAGAAGATGGGGAGGGGGTATTGAAAATACTCGAAATTTGCTTTGCGTAATTTATACGGCCCCTAAGACCATCTGAGAGGTGTATATATGCCCTCAAAATGTGAAAGAACATATAGCATACATTTATAAAATATAACTGTAAAATGAAGTTAACATATTCTTAGGCTTGAAAGTATTAAGAGGGCAGTGAACAACAACACTTATATTCTTCTTACAGTTATAAAACTGTTTTCATTTCCATTTTGTAAACAGTTTTAAAATATTGCATTATTAATGTTTAATGTTTAATATTGTTTAATGTATTTTTTGTTTAGAGAACTACAAGTACTTACAACGCTTGTTGGAACCTCTCGTTCAAGCAGATCCTGTTAATTCCATATCTGGTTGGAATAGTGGAGGGCAAATTTTGTGGGATTATCTTCAGGTTGTGTCAGAAATTGAGAGGTTGATGGCTAAACCAGTTATAGCAAACAACTACCAGTTGGAAAAACTGCAACCTCTTCTTACAAGCTTGTGTTCCAGAATTAACTTACTTCCATGCCCATCTGCCAAGGACAGGTATGTTAATTTCTTAGTTTATTGAAATGTATTTCATTGAAAATATTATGGAATGAATTTCTTTCACTGGGGGAAAGAAGGTAATGAATGTACAAAAGATTTTTGTAAATTTAGATGCACATGAATATAAGGTGCTCCTTATCATAGAGCCTAAACCATTTACAGGAATTTCACCAAAATTGATATTCCCTGGACAGGTCTAGTTTTCATTAAAATCGCTGGTTCTTTAAAAAATTTTCAGTCTCACTCCTACAACCACAGTTTCATATTTTTGAAAATTGGAAGTGTTAAGTTTTTCTGTGTCTTCCTACAACTACAGTACATTTTGAGGATAGTTCTGGCTTTTCCAATTCTATAGTAGTATTGAAATCACTGCATAAATACAAAATCAAATTTTCAGTGAAATATTTATATGTAAGTATCTTCTGAGGTGGTTAGTTAATGTCTTATTTTACGTGGCAAGACACAGGCCATCTGGCTCCCTCTTCTAACTGACTATGTAAATTTCCCTACGCTCCTTTTACCATTAATGGAGAAAGAAGATAACATCTTGATCGACGAAACGGGTAATTTGAATGAGGCTTCTTTTAGACTTGATCTTTTACATGCAGTAAATCTACTATATTGGACAGCCGGCTTTACTTCCCCTTCGAAGGAAGGTGTATGATGGATTTTTTCGTCCTTAAAAATCCACATCTTCGATGAGATTTGAACCCTCAAACTCAAAACCCACAAAATTTACTTGTGTACTTTTTTTTTGAAATCTCTCTCATTAGAGGCATTTTTTATCTTTTATTGCCTTTGTGAGTGCAAGTGCTTCAAATGATTTTTTATAAAGTTTGTCAATAACATGAAAGTTTTCTCAGAAAATGAGCTAAAAATTGCTTATTTTTAGAAAAGCTTAACCATCATTTTCTACAATGGTTTCAAATTTTTCAATGAATTTGTGCCTATGAAAACAAGTTTCTGTAATTATAGAGACGATGTGAAAAATGTGTGTTTCTTGATATATCACAATTTCTTCAATATAAATATCACATGGAAGTAAAGTAAACCATTGTGTTAACTTATATGTGTAGTGCATTCTACAACATTGTCTGTAGCGTTTGTTAATTTTGAGAAAATTGTTCGTAGAGTATTAGGTTGATGCAAATTATGATATACAAGTATAACGATATGTAAAGTAGGGCTACAATTTGTATTTAGCTCTTTTTATAATACATGTCAGAACATGAAATATTCTTTAAAAACGAAAAGTAATTTTTTTCTATTCTTTGGAATAATGTGGTTAAAAAATTTAAATTTATAAAATAGCTTTTTTTTTTTTTTTTCCTTTCTTTCTTTCTTTCTTTCTTTCATTTTTTTCATTTGTACGTTGCACTCAGAGTAAATTGATTTAAATCTGACAAAAAACTTGTTTTTTACACTTCAGTTACGATTTTAAACATAAAAAAAATTATCCTTGGGGCAGATTTGCATGTCTTATTCCGCTACCCCCTTTGTTTTAATATTCAGAAGTAAAAAATATTTTCAATATGTTTCTTGAATTGCAATATGGAGAAAAATATAGAACATATTTTTTTGCCTCCTCCCCCCTGCCCCCATGGGGGCTGAAATTTCAGAATATTTTATGCCAGAAACGTCTGCAAAAATGTAATCAACAGCTTCCTGAAGTTTCATTCTGATTGGATGAATGGTGTAGTAATGAATAAAAGATAAACATACACGTTTGTTTTTAAATACACCGCCAGTCAAAAGTTTTTGGACGCTACTAATAACACTGGTCAAGGGTGAGTTTGTTAAAAGGCTAAGTGTAGCTGTTTCTTTTGTAGTTTTCTATGCTAAAACTGATTACAACAACAGTTACCCAATGGGCTCAGTTTTTGCTCATATATTAAAACGCTATATATTTCGCAGATAGCCCCCTGTCGTTTATGCTGAAATGCTAGTTGCTTGTTAAAAGACAGTGGTTTCCGACAATGTAATTATCAATTCCATTGTGAAATAGATACCAGACCGGTCAAATCAGTTGACCAACTTCACGAATAGCGATAATATTCATGTAAATGGCATTCCCAGTCAGCAACACATTAGTTGCGCCCTACCTGTCGAGTAAGAAAATTGATATTGCTGTGTAGTGCACGATTCATCTTCACGTTGCTTTCGAGTGTTATTGTTTTTACGAATAGATTTCTTGCAATGCTGCGATAGTGTCTAAACAACTCAAACAATTTCTATTATGCGTGTGGTGAAGTAACTCTGAGGAGCGAAAGGCAGAATATTACTCCCTTCGTAAGAAAGGTGTACGTATTGTATTTCAGGTGGCAAATCTGTAATCATCTTCACGTTGCTTTCGAGTGTTATTGTTTTTACGAATAGATTTCTTGCAATGCTGCGATAGTGTCTAAACAACTCAAACAATTTCTATTATGCGTGTGGTGAAGTAACTCTGAGGAGCGAAAGGCAGAATATTACTCCCTTCGTAAGAAAGGTGTATGTATTGTATTTCAGGTGGCAAATCTGTAATCAATTCAAAGCGTGATCCCTTCATATTTGCTGTGAATGGTATGTACTGTAACTTGGTGGTTGGCTTAATGGAAATTCATGATCTATGCCATTCGTAATACCCATGGTAAGGACCACTCGGTGAACTGTTATTTCTGCAGTACCGAAGTTGTGCCTATTACAAAGAAACCTTGCAATATACAAATGAATGCTCTGCTAATTTGAAATCGGAGCACCATTTTCTTTAAGAAACAGGTATTCTGTGCTGTTTAACAGGCAGAAAGTTAAATTTTGCCAACCAGAGTAATTTTTGGACAAAAATAGATTGAGGGAGTAATGATACACTTATACACTGTGGTCGATCACTAAACCTACAGCTTTGCTATTTTTACAAGCAGTAATGGCCTTTTGAACTTTTTCTTTGAGGATATGTGGTGCAGTTCCTTCTGAGGCAGTTCATATTCTCAATCATCATTAAACAATTTTTCAACGTAGCTCTTCCAAACATCACATTTTGTCTTCTTTACCAATTGCAGCATTCCCATCATCCTTCAGAATCTTAAGTGCTTTCTTCTGCATGTATTAGTAATTTCTTTAATTTTTTTATGAAGGTTAAAGTCATCATGCATCTTATTTAACATTTCTATCTCCCTACATTGTGAAGCATGCCACTTTGCTTTTGTGTTTTGGATTTTAGATTTTATCTTCCAAAGACTACACTGTTTCATCTTGCGACACTCAGTCATCATTGTTATAATTTCATTGGTCATCCTATGTTTGCGCTGCTGTTGCTCTTGCATCAGGTTATTTTCCATAACTTCATTAAAAACTTTTAACTCGTAGCCATGTGCCCTCTACAGTAGTCCCCTATATCTTACATATTTCTTCGTTGAGCTTGTAAGAGGTTTCTTGGACCACATCATCAGAGTTCAACAGTCTTAAATTCAATTTCCTGTTTATTATAATAATAATAATAATAATATATACACACTCACACACTCTCACACACTCACACTCACTCTCACACACTCACACTCTCACACACTCTCTCACACTCACACACACACTAGCAATGTTTACAGCTCTATGTTGACCGTTTATCGCATCCAAGTCGCCATTTTGTTTTGTCATGCCAAGAGTGTTGTAACATATCTCTTCTTTCCATTGCCACTGTTACGCCATCCTTCCATTTCACTCTTGGCCGTCCTCTTTTCCTCCGTCTTGCTGGTGTCGAGTTATAAACCTTTTTGGGCAGTCTTTCTGAATCCATCCTTTGCAAGTGGCCATACCATAACAATCTTTTCTTTTCAACAACATCAGTTAAACATCCTTCTATATTTAATCGCCTTTTTATAGTCTCTGTTTTTACATGATCAAGCAGCGTGACTCCACAGCATCTTCTCCAAAAACTTCAACACTATTAATCCTCTTTTTCAGAGCTTGATTTAGTACCCAAATTTCAGAGCCATATGTTACTGTGCTCTCCACCAAAGATTTAAGCAGCTGGATTTTTGTTTTAGTTCTATGTCCTTACTCCAAAGTAGTGGGTTTAATTTGCTGATTATCTGTCGACCTTTTCCGATTTTTGATAAAATATCAGCTTGATCCGTACCTTCTTCATTCAGAATTACTCCTAAATACTTAAAATCTTGTACATTTTTGATCTTAGAACCCTCTAGAATTAAATCTTCCTGTACATCACCAACTACCAAATAATGTGTCTTCTCCATGTTAATTTCCAATCCCCATTTTTCATATTCCTCTACAAGTTTTCTCATCATGTAGGAAGCATCATTTACATCTTCTGCAAGAACCACTTGATTGTCAGCAAACAATAAAACTCAAATCCCATCTTCGCGATGGAATATGTCACGGCATTTCGCGTCTTTTCTCGGTCTTGCCGGTAGAAGTCGCATGATCGCAAGCACTGCTTCATACGGTCGCGATCGTGCGAAATCTAGCGGAATGACTGTGAATGATACGAAATGCCGTGACATATTCCATCGCGAAGATGAGATTTGAGTTATCTTGAGAGCTCTTCCTACAAAAATCGCAGTATAGTGCACTTTTTTGTCCATTTTCTCAAGGCTGATGAAATGTATATTTTGAAGAGTGTTGGGGATAAACAGCACCCTTGTCTTAATCCCTTGGTAGTCATAAAAGACTCTGATAAACCTGCGTAAGTTTTAACCTGTCTGCTATTTCCTTCATAGAATCTCTTTACAGCATTTATGTACTGCCCGTGGATGTTGTTCTCTTTCATTGATTCCCACAACTTTTCCACTGGTACACTATCGTACGCTTTTCTTAGGTCTACAAAAACCAGATGTAGTGGGCATCTGTAGGCTATGGACTTTCCATCAGCTGTTTCAGGCAAAAGAGATTATCTGTGCAGGAGCGACCAGATCTAAATCCACTCTGTTCTTCAAGTTCCATCATATCCCTTTCAATGCAACCTCTCAAAACCCGTCCATACAGCCTTCCTGTTGATGGGATGACACTCAAGCCCCTATAATTGGCGCAAACAGCTTTGTTTCCTTTCTTATAAAGTGGCATAATATATGCGCTTTTCCAATCTTTTGGTACGGCTTCTCCTTTCAGGCATTTATTAAATATTTCTGCCAAATATTCTAAGGTAACATCAGGGGCATGTTTCAACAATTCAACAGGAACACCTCCAGGACCGGGAGCTTTGTTGTTCTTCATAGCCATTAGCTCTTTTCTTATTTCGTGCACACTTATATCTTCGCATGAATTGTTTACACACTCTAAGGAATAATCTATACATTTAAAATCAGTCCGTGTTTCTATTAAAAGAGTTTCATAATATTTTTTCCATTGCTCTTCAGTTATCGGGGAATATGTCAGTTTCTCTACATTATCTTTTTTAAAAACATTAATCGTTTTCCAAGCTGCCCTTGATTTTGAACCACCAACTAATCAATCTATTTCACAGCATTTCTTTTCCCAAAATGCATCTTTTAATTTGGCCACTTCCTTTTTAACAGCGTAACAGTATTTCCTGTAGATATTTCTATCTAATGGATCCTTAGAATTCAGCCATCTTTCATACACCTGTTTCTTTTCCTTAAGGAGATCTTTAATTTCATCCTTCCACCAGTATTCCTTCATTCTAAATCTATGTTTCTTTTTCTCCCCAATTGACAATAGCGGCTTGATGTAAGGATTCCCTCAGAAAATTGTACATTTCTTCTGTGGACCCTTCAACTTTGCTTTCCATCTTTTGTGCCAATCTTAACTTGTAAAGGAATATGGTGGACTCATTCTCAAAACTGTCAAGTTCATAACTCGCTTCCAATTTTGTTTCTTGTTTACTTTCACCTTCCACAATTGGTGTTTCTGCTGTTGTTTTTAAGAGGTAATGGTCGGACTCACAATCAGCCCCCCTTTTAACACGGACGTCCATGATTTTCACATG